>BJKM01000382.1:0-10000 GCA_015082035.1 Chaenogobius annularis | reverse complement strand
CTCTTTACTCCTCCTCTCTACTCCTCCTCTTTCCTCCCCCTCTCTGCTCCCCTCTCTGCTCCTCTCCTTTTGCTCCTCCTCTTTGCTCCCCCCTCTGCTCCTCCTCTTGCTCCTCCTCTTTGCTCTCCTCTTTGCTCCTCTTTACCCCCTCTTTGCTCCCCCTCTTTACCTCCCCTCTTTGCTCCCCTCTTTGCTCCCCTCTTTACCCTCTCTCACTGCTCCTCCTCTTTCCTCCTCCTCTTTGTCCTCCCTCTTTGCTCCTCCTCTCTGCTCCTCCTCTTTGCTCCTCCTCTCTGCTCCTCCTCTTTACCCTCCCTTCTGCTCCTCTTTGCTCCCTCTTTGCCCCTCCTCTGCTCCCCCTCTTGCTCCTCCTCTTTGCTCCTCTCTCTTTTCTCCCCCTCTTTACCCCTCCCTTGCCCTCCTCTTTACCCCCCCTTGCTCCTCCTCTTTACCCTCCCTTGCCTCCTCTTACCCCTCCTCCTTGCCCTCCTCTTTCCTCCCCTTGCCCTCCTCTTTACCCCCCCTTGCTCCTCCTCTTTCCCCCTGCCCCTCTCTTACCCCTCCCTCTCCCCCTTTCCCCTTGCCCCTCTCTTTACCCTCCCCTTGCCCTCCTCTTTACCCTCCCTTGCCCCTCCTCTTACCCCTCCCCTTGCTCCTCCTCTTTACCCCTCCCTTGCCCTCCTCTTTACCCTTCCCTTGCTCCTCCTCTTTACCCCTCCCTTGCTCTCCCCTCCCTGCTCCCTCTTTACCCCCCCTTGCTCCTCCTCTTTACCCCTTTCCCCTCCCCTTGCTCCCCTCCTCTTTACCCTCCCCCTTGCCTCCTCCTCTTTACCCCTCCCCTTGCCCCTCCTCTTTACCCTCCCCTTGCCCCTCCTCTTTACCCTCCCCTTGCCCTCCTCTTTACCCTCCCCTTGCTCCTCCTCTTTACCCCTCCCCTTGCTCCTCCTCTTTACCCCTCCCTTGCTCCTCCTCTTTACCCTCCCCTTGCTCCTCCTCTTTACCTCTCCCCTTTCCCCTTTCTCCCTTGCTCCTCCTCTTTACCCCTCCCCTTGCTCCAGTCTCCTGCCGCTCGACTCCTTCTGCTCCGGGCCTAATGTGGTTCGTGAAAGTTGCCGTCGGCTCGTTAGCGTGCGTTTGAACAGTATTTGACCTTCTAAAGACCCCGCGCCGCTCCCACACCTGCGCCACGCCTCAGCGGGGGGGGGACGGGTTGACTTTGAGGAGCTGCTCACCTCCACCTAATGATTAAAACGGATATTTACAGATATTTTGGATCAATCGCACAAACAAACGCCTGTATTCCCTTTGAGGTTTTCTAATTTGGTGTATTTAAACCTGTTGAACGTGTAAATGATAGTTTTACACCGATCGAGCAGGTATTTGTGGAGAAAACGTTGAAAAACCTGTAGAAAATGACAGGAAGTGACATCACACCAGGGACACTCGTTCCAGACAAAGTTTATGCAGAATTTACACAAAGAAACTACTTTTTTTACTCTCTGAATTCAACAAAATGAAGTCGATCTCATATTTTTATTTGTCAAATAAATAAAAAAAATTGACATTAGATGAGATTTTGCCCAGTTTTTCCCGCTTAACTTCCTATGGTGATGTCATCAATTACAAACAGGAAGTGAGAACCTAAAAAATAAGCTATTCTGGAATAAAAGCGAAATTTTAACGATATATAAAACTTGAGTGCATTTTAGTTCCATGAGTCGTCCGACCTGTAGGGGGCACTCTAACCTCGATGTGACTCAGTCTTATTGTTTTACAGAAGAACCTTTCGACGGGAACAAAATAAATATAACTGTAACATTCGAGGCAAAGGTTCCACAGTGGAGCTTTAAAGTATTTCCGACCGCTCATTTTTTCTGATTTCAGACAGTGGTGTCAAAATAACGTTTAAAAACCACATCACGGAAAATGTGTAAATGAACTGTTGAAAACTGGGCTCCGATATAAACGGAAAATGACCTTTGAAGTTCATTTGACGATGGACGTTTTTGCGAATCGCTGGACGGATGGGGGGGATACGACGGACGTGACAGCGGGGCGCGCCATTTCGGAGAGTTGCTTCCTTCCGTTTGTGCTTCGCGTCGTTGTTCATTTGTTCTTTCCCTTAAAAGCGAATTTGAAAAAAAAGAAAGAAAGAAAGAAAGTGGTTTCGCAGCCACGTCAGAGTCAAATTAAATTGTCCAATTTAAAATGACATTAAAAAGCGAATGATTGGGAATGGGCAAAGGAAGTTAGAAACATTAGAAAACGCCATCATTCGTTTGTCAGTAATCAGTTTTGATCATGTGATTCAATTTAAAGTCCATATGGAACATTAGACACGACTTTTCAGCAAAACAAATGGAATATGATTACATTTAACACCATTTTTTTGCCTGTTTTTACTCCAATTTTTGCCGAGTTTATATTTGTACTTCCTGGTTTGACGTGAGCATGTGCAAATATGACACAGGTAGAGGTCATTCCACAACTGTTACTAAGCAACCAGACTGTAAACAAGGGCCAAGATCTGTTGAAATCATACAATAGATAAGATTTGACATGAAATCACACGTGACAACACTTTTAATTGGCTGAATGATTGTTTAAACTTTCATGTGTGTGAATGTGTCTGTGGAATGGCGCGTTTTGATGACATCACAGAGGTATTGTAGAACTCGCCGCTACTTCCTGTACCTTTTTTTAAAAAATTTTTGTCAATTTGCCTGATGAAAAACTATGATAATTCCAAACTAACGCACCAAACAAAAAAAACAAAAAAACAGGAGAACCTTTTAGAACGTTTTTGGTTGGTTTTTTATTCCGGTAACACTGGCACGACACAGCAACTTGACACTTGCTCGTAGCGTTGTCTTAGCGCAGGGCCGGATTTTTTGGAGGGGCCAAGACCTTTTGGGGGGGGCCGGAGGTGCACAACACGCCAATAGTGTAACGACATTTTGGGTCGCACAAAATATACACTATTTGAACACTATTTGAGTTAAAACTGCTGATAGATTAGGTTTTTGTGAGAACATTCTTGACTGACTAGCCCAGAATCAAAACAGGTCTAAAGCAGACTTAACCAAGGACTTAACCAAGACCAAACCAGGTCCAAACTAGTGCTAAACCCACAATTAAACCAGTAAACAAGATGCATTATTATTATTATTATTTTTTCATATTTGGAAAATGGGTCGTGGGCCGGATCAGTCACTTGGGAGGGCCTGATTTTGCCCCCAGGCCTTATGTTGAACAGCAGTGACTTAGCGTATCGGAAATCAGAAGAAACTAGCATCACTAAGATACTCATTTGAGCAATTATGGATGCAAAGAATAAATCACAGACACACGTTTTTTTTCCTTTTGTGCCATTTTTCTGCGTTGAAAATGGCAGTATTTTGTCTCAAACATTGACCTAAAAGGAGTGAAATGGACACTACCTCCACAGACACTCCCCTGACATCTTCTGTGGCTGTGTCGTGTTGACCTTTTGACCTTTTGTCCGTCCCTCCCACAGCTCACACGCCGCCGTACCAAAAACATACGCGGCTCTTTGTCCGTCCCCCCCCCCCCGTCTTTGTCCCCCCCCCGCCTGTGAACGTTTTAACCCGAACCCAGGCATTTCGCCGCGCTCCACCGGCCACACTTTTAAACGAGTAAATATTTTCCTTTTTTTTCCCCCCCATCGTGGAGCGGGACCGTGTTGGCATATCTCCGGGGTTCGGAGTTCAAAGCGAGGGCCCCCACCGGGACAAAGCGAGCGGGGGGCGGAGGTCAAGCATGCACACAGTTCTGTCCGTCGTAATTACATCCGCGCTCCGAGCACGCTAAGCTCGCGCGCTCCCGCTCCGGGCCGTGGCTTCGGGCGTTCGCGGTCGGCCGAGAAGCGTCTCATTCCTCGCCGAGCCGGTCGTAGGAAAGGCGCCGTCGAATCGGTCGTGATTCGGCCCAGTTTGACGATCACGCTCGATTCCTAACGAGGGAAATGCGGCAAAAAAGGCGACACTACAGCGCAGGAAAGGCAAACGATTTGTGTCATCTTATCGCCAGATCTAATTATTGCGTTATCTGATTCCTCCAGTAATCTGATTTGTCCGGCCATGGAAGTGCCCCCCATGTCAAAACCAGAGACTTCCCTCATCCGAGACGCTTCCTACAGAAAAAAATATATATATTTAGTGTGTTGATGAGGGGAATTGGCCCCCTTTTTTAAAATATTTGTGCGCTTGAAAACGGTGTCGGAGTCAGTCTGGAAGCGCTTCATAAACCACAGGAAAGGCAGTTCTTTTCTCGAGGAGAGAGCGCAGGAACCGCCCCCGGGCCCCGGCCCCCGGTCACGGCCCCCCGGTCACGGCCCATCCGCGACGCTCTCTGAAGGTTCTGGCCTTTTTTGCCCAAGTGGTTCCCTTCAGGACATTTCCAATACACCACAAGTCTTGCGTGTTGGTCAGTCTGCTTTTACCACAACGAATGGCACACAACACTTTTAAATACACAACAACACAATCTCTAACGATTGATAATTCGTGTAAACTTGACTTTATCTTTGTTACCACGTCAACAGGTAAAAAGGTTCAGGTAATACAAACCTCGACTTCTGTTTGGTTCGCAGCCTAATTCGTTTAGAAACAGGCTGAAATCCAAATATCAAGATTGATTAAATGAATAGAGATGTCAAGAAGGATGTGATTGAAAGAATAATTGGATTTAAAGAGGCAGGATAAATTACTAGAAATTGACTTGAATTTAAAACTATAATTGACGATAAAGAGGGGGAGCATTTTGAGGATTTGATTAAAGAGGAATTGAGATTTGATTAAGAGGAGGAGCGCTAAAACTTGACAACAGCCCACGATTTGATTAATTGCATTTTTCAGCTGCCCTTAAAATCTTTTTATTCTCAGAGATCTTTAGTTTTTTTGTAATACTTTGTCTTACGGGATTTAGGATGAGAAACCAAAACGTCCCTGCACTGTGGGATTTGACAGTTTTGGTTTGAAAAAACAAAATATTAGACAGAATAACAGGGACCCCCTTTTTAAAAAAAACTAACACGGGATAGTATGGAAGAAGCATTGAAATAAGAGAAAAAGGAGCGCAGGAAAACTCTGAACGGTTGAGATAGAGGAATTAGCAGCTGAAAAATTAGAGAGAAAAACGGTTGAATGAATTTTTTTGAATTGAGATAAAAACATTGAATGACAGAATTTGAAAAAATTAGAGAAAACGGTTGATTGAGAAAAACGGTTGAATTACGAGAAACAGGTTGAAATTGAGAGAAAAACGGTCCTTTGATTAGAGAGAAAAACGGTTATTATTGATTAGAGAAAAAACGGTTAGACTATTTGAAAACCGTCTTTATTTTTGAACGCTTTGATTCAGATTGAAAAACATTGCCTTTAAAACTAAAATCGTTTTGGTGTGTTTTATGCCAGGGGTCATCATTTGATTTTGCTGATTGATTGTAATTTAATGTGATTGTTCCATTTTAAAGTTCAGTAATTTTTTGGATTGTGTCTGGGTTTGACAATATAGCACTAATACGTGGATTTTTCTGGGTTTGACTTAAAATTTGAAATTTTCATTGATTGCCAGCATTTGGATTTTCAGCCTGAAAACTCCAAGGGCTGAAACTCACCTCATGGATACCGGTTTTGTTAAGAGCATTCGGCTCGAAAAACGGAAGAAAACGTGAATTAGAGAAAAACGGTTGACAAAAAAAACAACCAAGGAAAAAAACAAATGGGAAATTTTTACAAACGTTGGACAAAAAAAAATGGAACAGCTGTTTTTTGGGCGGACTGAAACATAGTATTTTCATCATATTGTTTGTGAACTGTTTGTTGTTTTTCGGTCGCGTTCTTGTGTCTTTTCAATCTTGTTGTTTTTCTTTTGATTTTGTGCATATAAACGGGGGAAATGATTTGGTGCTGTTTTTGTGCCGTGTTTGTTGCAGTTTGAGGACGGCGTGTGGACCTTGAACACGACTCTGTGCGACTGTCTCATGACCATGGACGTGATGCTGTGCACCGCCTCCATCTTCAACCTCTGCGCCATCAGCGTCGACAGGTCTGACACTCTTATGTGCTCCGTAAACCAGGGCTGGACCGGGTCTGGACCAGGACTGGACCAGGGCTGAGCCAGGGCTGGACTGGGTCTGGACCAGGACTGGACCAGGGCTGAGCCAGGGCTGGACTGGGTCTGGACCAGGACTGGACCAGGGCTGGACCAGGTCTGAGCCAGAACTGGACCAGGTCTGAGCCAGGACTGGTCCAGGTCTGAGCCAGAACGGGACCAGGTCTGAGCCAGGACTGGTCCAGGGCTGAGCCACGACAGGTCCAGGTCTGAGCCAGAACGGGACCAGGTCTGAGCCAGGACTGGACCAGGTCTGAGCCAGGACTGGACCAGGTCTGAGCCAGGACTTGACCAGGTCTGAGTCAGGACTGGACCAGGTCTGAGCCAGTGCTGGGCCAGGACTTAGCCAGGACTGGACCAGGTCTGAGCCAGGGCCGGACAAGAGCTAAAACAAGTCTAACTCAGGATTAGACCAGGACTAAATCTCAATTGAATCTGGACTAAAACCAGGACTAAACCAGGATTAAATTTGGACAAAACAAATATCTAGTCCAGGACAAACATGACTGGACTGCACAAGGACTAAACCAGGTCCGTGCTTAACTATAGCTTTAAACAGAGCAAACAGTTTTTTTCTTAAATAAAAAAATAAGATAAATAAACGCTTTTAGACATTTCGAGGCACGTTCTGCAGTAAAAGCTCTTCTCAGCTCGTGTTTTAGTCTGTTTTAGCCCAAATAAACATGATGCGACGACTAAAGCTGACGATTATTCAGTGATTCACGGATTCACTTATTTCAGCCATAATCTTTCCCAGACTTTAACTCTCGGACTAAACCAGGACTGATCTCGGTCCGAACCAGGATTGGACGAGAACTTAAATCTGGAATAAACCAAGTAAACCAAGAGCGCATCACAACTGGGAACGTCACGACATCACGACATTTTAGAGTTGCGATTATTGTGAGGAAAAAAACATCCCGATTTCACGATTATTCACGATTATTGAGACCAAAACGACAGTGAAATCTTTAATTTTCTTTCATTCTCGGGGTCTAAAATGTCACTGTTCCTCAAGTTTGTGAGCGGATTTACAAAATATAACGTTCTGAAAAACAAAATAAAGATAAAAAAAAGGGCTTTATATTGAACAACAAATGCTTCAATTTTACTTCTAAAATTGCCAGGATGATTATTTTTGGGTTCTTACGATTTATATTGTGACGTGAATAATCACGATTATCGATTCACCTGAAAATCTTGACATCCCTGATCTCGGCTAAATGAGAACGAGACGAAACCAAAACAAAAGCCAAAACAAGAACGAAACAAGAACGAAACAAGAACAAAAAGAGTACAAAAAGAGCACAAAACGAGTACAAAACGAGAACAAAACGAGAACAAAACGAGTACAAAAAGAGTACAAAACGAGAACAGAACGAGTACAAAACGAGTACAAAAAGAGTACAAAAAGAGTACAAAACGAGAACAAAACGAGAACAAAACGAGAACAAAAAGAGTACAAAAAGAGTACAAAATGAGTACAAAACGAGAACAAAACGAGTACAAAACGAGTACAAAAAGAGTACAAAAAGAGTACAAAACGAGAACAAAAGAACAAAACGAGAACAAAACGAGAACAAAACGAGAACAAAACGAGAACAAAAAGAGTACAAAACGAGAACAAAACGAGAACAAAAAGAGTACAAAACGAGAACAAAAAGAGTACAAAACGAGAACAAAAAGAGTACAAAACGAGAACAAAAAGAGTACAAAACGAGTACAAAACGAGTACAAAAAGAGTACAAAACGAGAACAAAACGAGTACAAAAAGAGTACAAAAAGAGTACAAAACGAAAACAAAAAGAGTACAAAAAGAGTACAAAAAGAGTACAAAACGAGAAAAACGAGTACAAAAAAGTACAAAAAGAGTACAAAAGAACAAAACGAGTACAAAAAGAGTACAAAAAGAGTACAAAACGAGAACAAAACGAGTACAAAAAGAGTACAAAAAGAGTACAAAAAGAGTACAAAACGAGTACAAAACGAGAACAAAAAGAGTACAAAACGAGAACAAAACGAGAACAAAACGAGTACAAAACGAGTACAAAACGAGTACAAAACGAGAACAAAAAGAGAACAAAACGAGAACAAAAAAGAGAACAAAACTTGAGAACAAAAAAGAGTACAAAAAGATACAAAACGAGAAACAAAAAGCGAGAACAAAAACAAGTACAAAAAGAGTACAAAACGAGAACAAAACCAAGAACCAAAACGAGAAACAAAACGAGAACAAAACGAGAACAAAAAGAGTACAAAACGAGAACAAAAAGAGTACAAAAAGAGAACAAAACGAGAACAAAACGAGTACAAAACGAGTACAAAACGAGAACAAAAAGAGTACAAAACGAGAACAAAACAAGAACAAAAAGAGAACAAAACGAGAACAAAACGAGTACAAAAAGAGTACAAAACGAGAACAAAACAAGAACAAAAAGAGAACAAAACGAGAACAAAACAAGAACAAAACGAGAACAAAACGAGAACAAAACGAGAACAAAAAGAGTACAAAAAGAGTACAAAACGAGAACAAAACGAGAACAAAACGAGTACAAAAAGAGTACAAAACGAGAACAAAACGAGTACAAAAAGAGAACAAAACGAGAACAAAACAAGAACAAAACGAGAACAAAAAGAGTACAAAAAGAGTACAAAACGAGAACAAAACGAGTACAAAAAGAGTACAAAAAGAGTACAAAAAGAGTACAAAAAGAGTACAAAACGAGAACAAAACGAGAAAAAAAAGAAAAAAAAGAGTACAAAAAGAGTACAAAAAGAGTACAAAAAGAGTACAAAACAAGAACAAAAAGAGTACAAAACAAGAACAAAACAAGAACAAAACAAGAACAAAACAAGAACAAAACAAGAACAAAACAAGAACAAAACAGAAGCTAAACTAAAAACAGAACGAGAACAAAATAATTTAAAAAAAGGAAGATTAAAACCAAAACAAGAACGAAACGAGAACGAAACAAAACGAAAACAATACGAGAATAAAACAAGAACAAAACAGAAGCTAAACTAAAAACAAAACAACAACTAAACGAGAACTAAAAAAGAACAAAACTAAAACACAATAAGAATGAAAAAAAAGTTAGATTAAAAACCAAAACGAGAACAAAACGAGTAAAAAACGAGACCCAAACCGAGATCTAATGGTGTGATAAAAGCCCGTGCTTGAGAGTGCGGATCAGAACCCGGAGCGTGCAGGTCTGAGCAGGACCTTATTCCCGGCTGAACCCTTGACTCCTCGAGACTCTGAACCCTCCTGATCCTGCCCTTATCCCTGAATGGGACGTCCCAAGTCCACACAGTTTATATTTCATACAGGGGCCGGTTTGAGCCATAACTCAGCGCTGTCGCCTCCGGGGGCCGACGTGGCACAAACCAGGTGACCCGGGGGCCTTTTCTGTCGCTACACCGCTGTGGAACGACCTTTAGCGCTGGAGTCACTGAGACAAATGATCGCAGTTTTAGGAGGGTTTCTGATCATTAGTTATCAAAGTCGTGGATCGTAAAAGGGAAAGGGCAGAGCGGGTGGGGCGGTGACATCATCGGTGGGCGCGCGCCCTCCGACGGGAAGGTTTCGGGGTGGTTTTTGAGGTGCACAGTGCTGCGGGTCGAGGCTGAACCGGGGGTAGAGCTTCTGTTGAATGAGGGCGAAAACCAGGTCTAAATCAAGCCTGGACTAAAACAAAGTCAAACGGAACTAAAAGACACTAGAACAGTTCTGAACCACAAAATCCAGACGGAATCAGGACTTTGGATCCTTTGTGTTTGCAGTTCTTCTTTTTGTGTTTTGATTTGATTTGTTGTAATGGAAAATTAAGTTAAAAAAAATTAAATACTTTGGACTAACAAGACT
>BJKM01000381.1:348837-603715 GCA_015082035.1 Chaenogobius annularis | reverse complement strand
ACATCTCCAAAACAAAGCAAACGGTCTGTGATTGGTCTCATGGAATATCATTGTCACCATTGTTTTATTTGTTTTGCTCTGAAGTGAAAAAAAAAAAAAAGTACATTTTGCGGTAATGTGAGACACTCTGTGGTCAAAAGTCCAAGGGCAAAATGATATTTATACCCAGAACAGTTGTGATTAAAGGTTTGCTTCAGCTACTTTTTTATTTCTATATTTCGTTGATTTTCAGGATATATTGACTGACGATGGATGACAGTTTGTCGACGATGTGATTCATCATAAAACAGAGTTGTTTTAGAATCGTAAGAGGGGTATTGTAACAGGAAAATGTCATTTCAGTCTATTTGTTGTTATTGTCTACAGATAATATGGGTCCCTGATGAAGATGGTTCGGCGCCTTGGTATCTTTAGACCTTGATGGTTGTTCTGTCTCTTTCGGAGCTGATTTGATTGTGACGATGTGAGTACGTGGCGGTTTATGTCACTGCCTTGTCTGTTTGTCATTGTTCCGGAGGAGGAGGGACAGATACCTTTTGTTAGGGACAGTGATATTTCCTGTGCACGGGTAAATACAGATCTACCATTTGATTCAATGTCTTTATTTCTTGGTAATTGTTTGCAGAAATTCCAAGGGTTATTTTGAAGGACACAGATTCTGCAGTATTTGTATTGTTAGTGTTAGTCTTTAAACAAGCTCGTGAGTATTTTGACTTTGGCATCATATGTTTTAGAATTAACAAGAGTCGGAGGGCCCTCTGTAACCCAGTCCAGTCAAATCAATCATTCTGCGATGAGTCAGGGTCAGCGTACTCTCACACAACAAACACATAAATAAAATATTATGCTAAAAAAATATGTAAATAGTACTTTTATATAGATTCTGCCTTTTTTACTTTATTACAAGTCCCTAAATCTCATTTTTGGTGAAATTAGCTTCAGCTTTTCAAGAGGAATCGTCAAAACCCAACAAAGCCCCAAACTAGTGTCACTCAGACCATCCTCCAAACTCCATATAAAAAAAAAATAATCTTGGCAGGATAAGAAATCTGGTTTTCCTCTGTGCAACGCTTGTTTCCACTTAATGGCCATAATTTATCAAACTTGTGTACGACGAACTCAGTGCATATATTTGTGGTGTACGGCCAAAACGAGGCACAGTTCGGGATTTATCCCTGTTGATGTGGGCAACATCAAACAAACGCACAACTGCACATGAAAACCACTTTTAGATGCACAAAACGTACGGCCCCTTAATCTACTTGTCATTAGGGTTAGTGTGAACAAAAATACAGTTAAATGTTTGTTGTAGAGCCGGAAGAAGATACTCTCCTTTGTTGAAGCTTCACTTTTTCAAGGTTTAAAACTTATCCCAAGTAATTATCATGAATTTATTGTAGTAACCATAAAATTACAGCATAAATCCACTTTACAATAACAACAACTCGTGGTCTGGACCAGAGAAGAGACACTGCAGTCAGCAGTTTTAAAAAAAATAAGTACATACACAATTGGATACCTGTGGAACATACTTGGCGGATGAGAAAAAGACCATCACACAAAAAAAGTTGATGACACAAACTGCACCCACGATAAAGGACTGGACTGACACCAAAACTGACCAAAAGAAAATCACATACGAACTCAACTTAGAATTGGACAAATTTGACAGAAACTGGAGAAAATGGGACTCTTATCTTGGACCTAGTGTGCCTTCACTTTATTGACTTTTATTCAACCCGGAAAGTCCCACTGAGATTGAGAATCTCTTTTGTAGGGGAGGTGTGGCGCCAGAGGGGAGGAGCCTATTGTACATGATTGAATTGTTTTGGATTCCTAAATTCTTCTTTTCAATACAATTATATATATATATCTTTTTAACCTCTAGTCCTGTCTTGTTAGTTTTTTGTTTTTTAATTAAAAATAAAAAATGGATAACTTTTTTTTTTTTTTGGTAAAAAGTAGGCAACTCACCGAATAGTTCTGACACGCAGTCAATAGTCCTGAGTTGGATCCTCTTCTGCGGCACCATCCTCAGCAGCCTGTGTCCACAGTGCTGAAGCAAGGCAAGTTTATTTGTAGAGCACAGTTCAAACACAAGGCAATTCAAAGTGCTTCACACAACAGGAAAACATGCATTCAAATCACAAAACAGATAAAGACATGAAAGAGAAGAGTGCAAATAAAATCCAATCGCACGCACAGCTAAACAAAATAATGTTTTAGCTTAGATTTGAACATTGTCAGAGTAGAACCATCTTCACATCTTCAGGAAGTCTGTTTTGGCTTTGTTTTTTAGATGGTAAAAAGCTGCTGATGTGATTGATCTGACGTGGCTGTTAAAGTTCAAGTCTGAGTCCATTATTACTCCCAGATTTCTAACTTGATTTGTAGGTTTTAGAGCGAGACTCTGGAGGTGACTGCTAACACTTTCTCTTTGTTTCTGCGGGCCAAAGACGATGATTTCAGTCTTGTCTGAGTTCAGCTTTTTTTTGCACCCAAACACAGATCTGAAAAAATCACTAAAAATGGTTTGCTTAAAACAATAACAATCAATGTTTCTTTTTCTCGTTTTGTGTTTTTTATGAGTGTGTTTTGTTTATGTTTTTTTATTTTGTTTTTTGTCTTTCTATCGTCTTATTTTACACTTTCTATGTATTGTCTATGTCGCCATTTCTTGCGGAGGAAATTGGCTCATTTTTAGAACTTTTTTGAATGCTGCGTGGTTATTATTTTTGCACGGTTCGCCCTTCGAGGCAACTGCTGTTTGGGTGTTGTCTTGAGCGTCCTGCGTAACCCTAACTCGGTGCTAGCGTCATTCGAAAGTGATAAAAAATGATAAAATATGATACAAAGTAGATTGATTTGTGTGCTTGTTTCCCTGGGTGGTCTGACAACAGCGTTTTATCGGTGCAGAGCGTTTGTCTCCAGCTCGGCTGCCCTACTTAAACGGAGACAGGCGGAAAGGGTGAACGACGCTCGGGGCAACCTGGGGCAAGGTGAATGTATTTGTATTGTTTTAATTACTGTTCTCTTTTTTCTTTCTGTAATTGAGTTCAACATTCTTATCATCCATGTATCTGTATTGTATGTGTTTATTTGGTGTTTGAAAGTTTTTGTTTCTAAAATTTTTTATCTTTCTTTAATGTTTTTTATTTTATTTTTTTGTTTGTTTTACCTTTATCTAGCCAGTATTCAAAACTCAATGCAAAATAAATCATCTCTCCTGGCCAAGAGGAAGCAGCACAATAGCACAATAACTCACATACACTCAGAACCCAGAAAATTGTTACAAAAAAAACCCTAAATTGTCCATATAATATTGCAATATTTATGCTAATTTGACTTAATATGGGACAGTGCACATTAATGAACATGTGTTATAGAGTTAGCCATGCAGGGTCATTTTCACCTGTCGTCCCATTGGGTTGAGGCGGACGGAGACCTGGCCATGCAAAACACTCTTAAATGAGGTCAATTAGAGCCCGCTAAGAGCCCACAGTACGCACAACATAGAACGACGCGAATGCCAATCGACAATAAACCATCCCAATCCCCATCCCTCCCACGTGAATGAGACGTCTGTGAAAAATACACACAAAATCAGTTCACGTTGTGTTCATTTGTCTGATTGCTTCACACGTCTTCTAAAGCTATGATCTTCTTCTTCGTCTTCTTCTTCTTCTTCGGTGGTGTTTTATGGCGGTTGGAATCCTCAGTTCTGTGGGACCAGATTCAAGAGTGTGCAGAGCGGACAGAAAGTCTTTCTAAAGGGGATGTTGCAATGTCCTCTGCTCGACGCTCGAGTATTTGTATTTAAGGTTAACTGTATGAAAACATTCAATGGGGGTGGGGCCAGACCATGAAGGGATTCATAGACCAGAATGCAGCTGCACAAGTATGTAAAACGCCCAATGGATAACAAACTGTAATAAACTTCGCAAAGAACAAGTTAGTATTTGCACAATTTGGTTCTCCAAGTATTTGCCTGCTTGTTTTTTTGTCCCCCTAGCTACGGAGTCATCTAAAATTAAATCTGATGCAAAAACTGTTCGGTGTGTATGTTTAGTTTCGAAGATAAGATGTGCTTAAAGTCAAAGTTTATAGGAAAAGCATTAAGCAGAAAGTTTATGTCACTGCCACTCAAATAATCAAGCCATGTGCGTTTGCAAAGCCTTTTTATTTTGCAGGAATTATTCAATTTAACAGAGAGTTAACAGAACATTCAGTTCACTACAGAAACATATATCAGGCCTGACAATCTGACGTTTTGATAGCATCAGCATACATTCTTCCGGGCGCTTGATCTTTGATGAACACTTTCCCTTTTTCCTTGAAATTCAAAGCTCCCCAGTTTAACATGTTTCCTGGAGTGGTGATATTTCCCGTCATGTAACCCCTGACCTCAGTGTGAGGAAGCGCACGGTTCCACATGTGCAGGTCAGTCACTGACCCCACGAAACTATGGCGCATTCTGAAGCCACCACGACGTCTGTGCTTCACCTGCAAACAAAATACAAGCAGAGCAATTCTCACACAGTGTAATTTGATACAGAGGGGAAAACATAAGCCTATTGGAGAGCAGTTAATTGCACTCAGAGGCCTTTATTTTATTTTCAAACATTCACAAGATTCATGTTTGTCGAAAAAAAAAAAACACAACAGCGTTTGAATCCTGTCACCGGCCCCAAGTTGGATGTCTAATCAAGTCAGCTAAACTACATAATGGGAAAGTTGCGGTTAATGACAATTGTCAATAAAGTATTTACGTATTTATTTACTTATAATTAATAGTCCGTATGTGTCAGAAACGCCCCAGCGCAAAGACAGAGGCAGAGCGTGAGGTGAAACTCAAACCAGAGACCAACATGCTCAGATTCAGTGTATGTGGCCGTGCTGCCCTTTTACATTATATTGACAAGTATAAAAATAATGATAATTTAAATACAAAACTCATCGCAAATCACGATAAATCACCTGAAAAAACTAAACTAAAACAAAAATATATGAAATATATTAAAATATATAAAGAATGTATTTAGTCTTTCAGACAGTGAGGTACAGCTCCTCCTCCCCTGCCTCCTCCCCCCCTCCCCTCCTCCCCCTGCCTCCTCCTCCCCTCCTGCCTCCTCCCCCTCCCCTGCCTCCCCTCCCCCTCCTCCATGCCTCCTCCTCCCCTGCTTCCTCCTCCTCCCCTGCCTCCTCCTCCCCTGCCTCCCCTGCTAAATTTGTATGTATTAAAGTTGTATTTTTATTCTTTTATATGATAATGTCTTAAGCACAGCACTTTGGTCAGCTGAGGTTTTCAATGTGTTTTATGAATATATTTGTTGTATCACTAATGAAGCTGTCAGGCGCTTGTGTTTTAGTAAAATGAATAGTCTTACTTTCATTTGAAGTCTTCTGTTTTCTCAAATGTCAAATTCAAAGTGAATGTATGTAGGGTCGTTACTGTGTTCTTACCGTTCCCAAAATCATTTTGGGCTCACAGATGGACTTGATGTGGATTTTCTTTCTGGCCAGAGCCTTCCCGTCCAACCACAACTGCACCATTCCGTTGGTGTCGAGGGTTAAACACTTGGATAGCCATTTGTTGTTGAAGTTGCCAATTTTGCGATAATATACTCTACAGCCTTTACACGTGTAGATTGTCAGCTCACCACGATACCCATTCCATATTGTGCGAAACTGGAAGTCATTTTTCCGTGTGGACAGTGAGAACGGAAAAGGGAAGATCTTTCCGTCAGTGAAAACTCTGTGTGTGGAAAAGCAACGATTAAAACAATATAGTATTTTCATCAGGATAATCCAGTGACATGAGCTCTCGACTATATGAAATGCTCACACTCTAAAGGGGGCATAACTTTGAAGGACAAATACTACGGTATGCTTTTTTCATTATAATTATCATTTAAACATGCTCTTGAGTAACTTTACTTTGGCATCTCATCTTTAATAACTTTGAAAAAAGTAAAGGGCTCCAAACAGCCGACATGACTTTATATCAAGAATTGAGTTAGCGCTCCATCTACAGGCAGCAGAGATAATTACACAGAAGAAATGAACAAAAGCTAGCTTGCTCCGACATGCTAATGCAATGTGCCGTTGTGATGAGCACGATTTTGAGGCAGAAATGCTCAGAACAGGGCAGAAGATCTTTGAGCAAAATTGACATATGTGTCTGTGCCGTTTCCCAAGGCACTAACTGAGTTTTGGTGTCATCTACTGGCTGCAGAGAGAATTTTAAAGTTTTCTCAGCAACGCTACGTAGCCTCGCAGTTGGAGTGATCGTGATTAGACCTGAGAAATGCACAAAAAAACATAAAAACAGCCAAGAAGATGCTCTGAGCTACGTCACAGATTGAGAAAATGTCTCATATCAGGGAAATTCAGAATGGAGTGTTTAACTGTCAGAGGGGAGACTTTCCAAACAGGATTCATCAAACTGGTGTGAATGAAGCTAAATGCAACTGTTTTCAATGAGAGGACGGTGTTATAACTTAGATTAAAAGCTTTGCATAAAATTTGTCCTTTAAATTGTCTGTGAAGAAACACTGACCTGTAGCAAACCGTGAAAGCAGTAAATTTCTTCACTGAAGGAATCATCTCTACATGAGAGCCAAGTCTATCTCGTGGGAAAGTGAACATTTTTCCGGTCAAATCTGAATAAGGACAGAAAAATATAAATTGTATAATATTTCAAACATTATAAATATTCTGATAAATTGTCACTTTAATTTACCTCGAACAGCCGCTGCGGCTGAGAGCAGCATCACGAGGCAAAGCAAGGACTTCATCTGTTTAATTAAAAGGGAAAAAAATATAAAAATACTTTTCCTGGGCAAGAAGATGGAAGCAAATGTTGCCCATCGAGGCAACTGAATTTGAATTATAAATTGTTTTTTGTTGTTGAGAATGGCGTGACGTTGATTACATCTGTAAATACATGTTTTAACATTTTGGATGAAATCATGTTTTGCATTGGAATCCTGTGGAAGTTATGCTCTCGTCAATAAAAACACACAATTGACAAAACCTCAACCTGGATCAAATCAATTCCCTTAGATCGTTAGATCCTAAAAAGTAAACAGGTATACATATGTTAACAATATACAATGCAATCATCATTCAAACACATGAAATGACACGCTTATGGAAGTAATTACCTTGTCCAGGACCTGCTTGTGTCTGAAGAGACTGAGAGTCCTGACGCCTGACGAGGTTTTTATGGTCAGGGGTATGACCAAACAGACATTTACATATATGCAAACCTTTGTTGACACTTTGATACTGCATTTAACAAATACCCTGACTGTCCCTGGGCCTTTTGAGGCGGAAGCACGTAAAATCTCAACTTTGCATGTTCAGAACATTTAATTCTAAACCCAATGGGAAAAGTTATCTTTTTCATGGGTTAAAACACAGATTAACCAAAAAACATACTTGGAAGTCCCAAGAATAGCCCATTGCATATTACATTGTATATTATTTCTGCATTTAGAAATAGGGACAGGGGAACTTTACATATTTTCATGTGGAATGACCCCATAGGATTATGGGCTTTCCGATCATCCTTGACGGTCAAACTCAGAGAGAGGGTTTTCTCAGTGTTTCTCAGCGTTTCTATGTTTTCCGGAAGTTCTGAAGTTGGCCCAAGCCTCTCAGACCCGCAGCTGCCGGCAGGAGAAGCTGCACCAATGAACCGCTTCCCTTTCTTTGCTTCTCTTTATATCTTTATAAATCAAATGCTAATAAAGAAAGACCAGTGGACTTCATCACTCAGTGCTTGTGCTAACGAGCACTTATGCACCTCACTGTGAAACGTTACACTTCTACACTTCAACCATTTACAACTTAACAACTTTAGTTTTTGCACTTTATGAAATCTGCTTGTGACTGTTGCACTTTGTTTGATTTTAAGCCAACTGTTTTATTGTATTTGTAACCTTGTGGTGGTGAGTTATGAGTTATTTGTCCAGTAGTCTGTGGCCTAAAAGTGTATTTATTCATTGGGGTTTTGTCTTTACATTAGATATTCATATTAATATGGACTTGAATTGAATATTATGCTTTTACATTTACCTTTTATTTATGATTTAAATTGTCTTGAAGTCCTTGACTACTGTAAATAATAGATCATTCAACAGATATATTTAAAAACACACAAAAAAACCGCAGATTTCATGAATTTTGGATGTCACTTCTTGTCAGGACATAAAGTTAGCTCTTTGGTTTTGGATTTCACTCCCTGTTTTTGACCAGCGTGGATCTAACGCTGGATCTATGCCCCAAATTGGACATTGAACAAGCTTGTAATGTCCACAACTCGTAGTAGGTCCTATTCTCCATTGAATCCATTGACTTAAAATGGGTGTATTTTAGACAAGACCTGTAGGGGCGCTGTTTTGACACACAAGACACAACTTCAATTTATGTATTTTGGGATCTAACCAAATGACCAAGAATGTCATTTTGGGTGTGTGTTTATTAGGTCATTGCAAATGTTTCTGTGTATTGTGTCTTTGTTTCTCGCTGCTGCTAAACTGATTGCCCCATTGGGGACGCAGCTAAAGTGGAGTTGGTTTCCACACAGCAGGTGAAGTGTGGAAGTGGAGCAGCAGCTTCTCTCTTCACAAGTTGTTTTTCCGACATGTGCCAACGTTCATGTGCATTTTTCAATCTGGAATAACATTTTCCCCGAGTTCCTGAACGCAGCATAATCACATTCTCCCTACACTTTGGACATCCCCATAGCAACGGTAAATGCTAAACTGCTGAGAGGGTACTTGCTCCGTGTAAAACACAGAAATAACAAATCTCTCAGACATTCAGACACTGAATAGGCTTTTCGGATTCACGAGTGAGTCATTTCAGTTTGTGGCCGTTTGTATGAGGGCATTAAACAACTCGGAACCGCGGCGCCTTAGCACATCACAACACACAGCTATTGGTGTCATTTTTGTACTGCTAAAGGCTTTTTTAATGACCCAAACAGGAGCTGGGTGTTCTCGCGGAGATAAGGTGGAAGCGCAACGAAGATTCCACGAGGAGTGGGCAAAATATATAAAAACAATAGCCAAAAATACATCTAAACTGATCCAAAAATGGCTTTCAAAATACACAAAAACATGTACAAAATACTGCCATTTAGGTATGTGCAGGACTAATAGGATATATGTTTGAGAACGTTAATGTCATGAGGCATTGCTCACAGGGAACTGTCTGTGTATCTTGACCTGCAGATATTTGGAGACGAGAGGAGCGCTTATATGGAACAAACAGTAAATATTGTCCAGGACAGCTCAAGGCAAACGCAGGTTCATGTGAAACCTACAGCACACAGTAATTACAAGTAGCTATATAATAGTAGTTATGCAAAAATGTAACATTATTGTATAGAGGGCCAATAAGGGCGGAGCCTACTAAAAAATAATTGATGGGCACGAAAGTTAGGCAAAAAATGTAGTTTTTCGAAATTGTATTAAATTTGGCGCAAGATTCTATTTTGGTTTTCTGATCAAAAAAGTCATGGAGGCCTCTGGCATAATTGTTACGGCGTAGCCGTAGTGATGACAGAAACCTCACATGTTATTCCAATGGGAAGTCACCAAATGTCTGAAATTTGAACATGTTTACACTTTATACTTTTACAAACTCATCCTGGGGCGTCAGCTCGATGAACCTAAAATGAGCTGGGACTCATCTTCATGAGTGGGGCATCAAAAATGACCAGATTTTTTATTTTAAGTGCTACGGTCTGTTGTGGCAAAGCTGCACATTTTGCCAAGAATTTCTACAAAAATCCTTTTTGAATTGTGATCACATTGGGATCGTTCACTTTTCCTACTCCTAATTAGTATGCATGGGACGTGCATGAGTGGAGGAGTGCGTTAGTGAGTGTTTGGAAGCGGACAAGCTACCAAACACGGCCTTTCGGAACTAATTGGCCTCTCGCCAGCTTGTGGCGCTTGGGCCTAATAAATAAATACATTATTGAAATGCGGCCTCAAAGTGTTGATTCTTTAATTAATTCACCTTTATTTGTTTTTGCCCAATGCAGAGAGCTCGCCTTCATCCCGGGTTGCCTGGACTAAACCCAGACTAAGAACGGGCACACATCTCTGCTTATAAACTCAACTTGTGATCCATAAACGACAGCAGCAGAGCCACGAGAGCGGGTGATCCTGAATCCACACCCCAGACTGCGATGACTCGCATTAAGGCCATTTCATACTTCATAAGAAGCGAGAAGTCTGCGAGTGCCCCGAGTGTTACTTATGCCCATGAAGGTTGTTTTATTATGATTATCTCGTCCATGTGGCAACACTAACACGACTCCAGTGCACTAGTTTATTAGTTACAATTCTGGCCATTCACAGAATGCATCAGACAATTACTAGAAGGACTTTGTAGTTCTAGTAATTGTAGCGTTTGCAGTGTTTTCATTCATCAGTGATCATGACATATTTTTTCAGAATGACAAATGAATAATTTCCAACTATTATTATTATAGAAACACGTTTTTTGGACCGTTTACGGGTGGCATTTCTTCAAGGTTCTTTTTGTAGATATTTTCAATGTGATTTTTTCTTGTAATAGTTTCCCTATTAGTTTACATCGCAGAGTTTGTCAGTTACTTCAGAGATCTCCATGGCGAAACAGTATGAGTGAGTGAGGGTGTCGGCAGTTACTATAGCAGTTATTGACTCCTTCAAATGCTGTCATCGAATGTTCAAAGTTCTGTAATGGAGTGAACCATAAAACATTTTCAAGACTAATCATTTTAAATTCTTTCATAATGAAATAAATATAAATGTAAATGGTTTGTAAGTGGCTTTAATTTGACAAGTTGAAATAATGCATTGCACACTCAATTGGCAGATGTCCAAAATGTTTTTTAGTTCTGATTATGTTTCAACAGATAGCCCTTGTGATATCATTTTTCTTTTTCTTTCAATGCACCAGTGTATGAGCACTCCATCTACTGGCAGCAGAGGGAATTACCATGGGGAAATAACAAAAGCTAGCTTGTGCCGACATGCTTGATTTGAGGCAGAAATGCTCAGAATGAGTCTGGTTCAAAAAACAAAACATCTTTGACAACGCAAATCTGGGAAATTTGAAACCGAGTTTTTTTGTGAGGCCCAGAACCTCATAAACAGGATAAATTAAATCAGTGTGAATGAAACACTGACATGTTTTGATAAGGAAACAATGTTATGTTAAAAAAATAGTTAGAACTCAGCTAAGAAAAGTGCTTAATATTTGTCCTTAAAACATTTATTAGAAATACCAGACAATTATATTATTTTATTTATCTATTTGGGGTCACAGGAGGGCAAATAGCAGAACAGATAGACTTTACGCAGTCCACATCACTTCATTGTCCACGTACATTTTCAGAGTTGCTTCAAACTTTGGCAACATTATTCAGTTATCTGGTTTGATTGTTGTTGCAAGGACTTTTAAGTTTGTGGAGCCAATCTCTAACAGTTTTACAATCATCCCATGCGGTAAGTCCTTCATTAACAGCCCAATTATCTGCAGCGCGTTCCTTCAGGAGAAAAACAATCGACCAGCCTCAAGGATACGATTTCTCCCCACTTTTCTCACATGTCCCCGTTTGTTTTTCCCATCTGAGATCTTGACTTTGAAGAAAACCTCTTTTGTTACATTGTAATCTTCTCCGGAGGACGATTATGGAGGAAGTGTCCCGTTTCAGCAGGTCCACAGCGGCACTCGACTGAGCAGGATGGAGACGCTTGAAATGAGAAGAAGCTAGACCAAGGACAACAAGCTGAGGGAAGACAGAACGACGTCATTAAAACCTTTTCAACATTCATAACGTCCTTTTCCTTTTATGTTCATGAGATTACGGGCAGCGGGTTGAAGCAAAGATATACTGGCCTGATCTATAACACAAATATAGCACTAATTTGCCTGGAAGGTTCCACAGCATGGCACTTTTCAAAGAAAACAACTGCTTTTGATAAAACCTTTATTCAGTTCCTTTAAATACCGTTTAGCTGGAATTGGAATTGTGCCATTATCTTTACCCTTTGAAACGTTGCCATAGAAATTAGCAATTCAAAACTAAATGTCGTCTCTTCGGAAAGGTGAAAAGTCCTCAAAATGTTGCCTATAACAGAAGATTATAACGTTCTCTGCCCGTTCTCAAACTCGATCGCTTGGACGATGGACGGTGAAGGCAATCCACGGATTTTAGTGTATAACATGTTTATTTCATGATATTTATTCATTCATGTATTCGTTTATCAGCTCTCCTCGCCAGTAACATGTAAAAGAGGATGTTTAGTGTCCCTAGACTCTTACCAGAAGCACAACAGAAATCGCAAGTCAAATTCTATGCCTCCTCTGTCAGCATAAATATCATAAATAGCAGCTTCAGAAAGTGGTGCCATTGTTCAATCTCAGGATTTGAAGCCATGAGATGAATGTGACAAGTTTGTTCAACAGTTGTGAATCATAGCTTTAGATATTTATTTTACAAACATCGCCATAGAGTTATGCTGTTGAAGCGCCTGCCCTTCGTCTGAAACTGTGACATTGTCCAAATCCAGGCAAGGCCGCACAAATGTATTTATAAAGCACAACCCATACACAAGCAACTCAAATATACTATATCATAAAACAAATCAGTTCAGCACGCCAGACGATAAAAGATACAAAATATAATACATAGTAGTAGTGAATTCAAGACTTAATCAGTTCGGATAAAAGCTGATGTTTTTAGGCTAGATTTAAAAGCAGTTTAAGTCGGGGCTGGAGCCGTGACTAGGAGCAGAGGAACTAAACCTGCATAGCTCTGCTTCACAAACCTGTCCCAGAAGACCCCAAAAGACCCAAAAAGACTCCAAAAGACCCCAGAATACCACAGAAGACGCCAGAAGAACCCAGAAGTCTCCAAAAGACCCCAGAAGACTACAGAGGACCCCAAAAGACCCCAGAAGACCCAGAAAAGACTCCAGAAGACTCCCTAAGACTCCAAAAGACCCCAGAATACCACAGAAGACTCCAGAAGACTCCAGAAGACCTCAGACGTCTCCAAAAGACCACATAGGACTCCATAAGAGCCCATAAGACTCCAGAAGACCCCAGAACACTTTCTGTCAATTGGAACAAGCATATCTTGAATACATTTTGGTGCTTGACCTTCTACCATCTTGTACACAGAAGTACAATTTTAAAGTCTCGTTTAATAAGAAATGTTTAACTTGGGCGATATTTTTAATAGGCAGATTTAACAATAGAATAGTTTTTATCAGAGTCGACAATTACATTCTAGCAACCCATTGAAACAAGTCAACTGGTTTTAACCCACTAAGTGAGTTTACAGTCTAAAACCAACAAATCAAGTTAATAATGGACTCAGACTTGAATTTTAACAGCCACGTCAAATCAATAACATCAGCAGCTTTTTACCATCTAAAAAACATTGCCAAAATCAAAAGTATAGTGTCTAAACCAGACCTGGAGAGGACTTATCCATGCGTTTGTCTCTAGTAGATTAGACTACTGTAACGGCCTGCTCACTGGCCTCTCCAAACGAGCTGTAAAACAGCTGCAGTACATCCAGAACGCTGTCTGCTCGGGTCCTGACTAGAACCAGGAAGTACGATCACATTAGTCCTGTGCTCAGGTCTCTGCACTGGCTCCCTGTGGCTCAGAGAATAGACTTCAAAGCAGCTCTGCTTGTATACAAGTCTCTCCATGGCCTAGCACCAAAGTACATCTCGGACATGTTAGTGCCATATGAAACCATCTCGGACTCTGAGGACCTCAGGGACCGGCCTCCTGCTGGTGCCCAGAGTCAGGACTAAACATGGGGAATCTGCGTTTCAGTTTTATGCAGCTAAAATCTGGATCAGTCTTCCTGAGGATGTGAGACAGGCCGCTACTCTGGCAATGTTCAAATCTAAGCTAAAAACTGTGTTTGGCTGTGCGTATGACTGAAACGATTTTCTTTGCACTCTTCTCTTTTATGTCTTAAACTATTTGACGGATAGCCTGAAAATGGCACCTTTAAATTTCCTCAAATTAAGGTTTTGTGATTTCTGACTTTTCTTTGTGATTTTAATGCACTTTTTTCCTGTTGTGTGAAGCACTTTGAATTGCCTTGCCTAAGTAAATAAAAATAAACTATTGCCAAAACAAATCAAGACTAATATTCAGAATTCATGACTTTCGATGTGTTGTTTTGCAATTTGTGAATGTGACATTGACACTTTGTTGTGGAGGAGGTTGTCGCAGCAGCAGCAGCAGACTTTTGCAGACGTGTAGGTGGGAGCAACATACTTCGTTTTGCTGTTTACTTTAAGCACGGGGATTAAAGCTGAGAATAAGCCCTACATCTGCACTCAGCGATAAAAAAGTGTTATTTTCCCTGGATTGTCTGATAGAAGTGATGTATGCAATAACTGGGTTGAGCTGAGGTCAGACACATATTTTTAATGAGGCCGTTTCAATAGGATAGTGGCCTCTGCAGTGACACGTTTGAGCCAAGATGGCCGCCGCGATGACAAAAGAGCACCAGTGTCAGGGAGGAGGCTGTTACTGCCAGGAAACTGGACTAACAACCTGTCGACTACAACAAGGCTGCGGTCACACTCGAACTTCACACGGATCATAATTGGGACTAGACCAGGACTGAACCAGGACTAGATCAGGACTAGACCGGGACTGAACCAGGACTAGATCAGGACGGAACCGGGACTGAACCGGGACTGAACCAGGACTGAACCAGGACTGTACCATGACTGAACTAGGACTAGACCAGGACTGAACCAGGACGAGACCAGGACTGAGCATGGACTGAACCAGGACTAGGCCATTACTGAAGCAGGACTAGACCAGGACTGAAGCAGGACTAGACCAGGACTGACCCCGGACTAGACCAGGACTAGACCAGGACTGAACCAGGACTGAACCAGGACTTAACCAGGACTAGATAGGACTGAACCAGGACTAGACCAGAACTAGACCAGGACTGAACCAGGACTGGAGCAGGACTGAACCAGGACTAAGCCAGGACTATACCAGGACTAGACTGGGACTGAACCAGGACTAGAGCAGGACTGACCCTGGACTAGACCAGGACTGAACCAGGACTTGACCCAGACTGAACCAGGACTAGACCAAGGCTAGACCAGGACTGAACCAAGACAAGACCAGGACTAGACCTGGACTGAACCAGGACTAACATTAATATAAGATAAGAGAACCTTTACATTACATATTTACACATGATTGTATTGTGTGTATTTAACTTATCTACATGTAACTTTTCTGGTGGATGTTATTACTTATCTGAAATGTTCCGCAGTATGGCCTTTTCCCTCTTGTGCTGTTGGGTCCTTTTACTCACGCTTAAATTGACTTTTTATAACACAGATCAGATCTGCGGAGAGGGGATCCAGCTAACAGTAAAAATGTATGTTTTCCAGAAAAGTTACACCTTTAACTTCCATCTGAGAATCTTTTAACTCCATCTTCATTATCTTCTGCATTCCAAATATCAGTGACAAATCCATGCAGCGCAGATGATGTTTCAATAGAGCAAAATTCCCATTGATTTTCTGTTGTATAATCATCCGATCCACCTGCTGCTAAATCAATAGTGTCTGGTGACTCTGTTGACATCTAAGCATTCAGACCAGCCTCCTTCACACTAACTGTACACCTTTTCCCTTATCTTTGAGGCGGTTATATCATTTGTATTATTGTTCATTCTGTTTATTTTTTGCTTGTCTCTGTAATTAAACAGGATCTCGACCTGATCTCAACCCGCTCTGGACCAGCTCTGGACCCGATCTGGACCCGCTCTCGACTCGCTCTCGTACCGATCTCGACCCGATCTCGACCTGCTCTCGACCCGCTCTTGACCTGATAACCCCGGCAGCTCTTGTCCTGGGACACACTGCTGTTCCTCCGGGGATTTGTGATTAGACTTACTCATATCCTGGACATTACCTCCCCCTGTCCATCTCCCCGCCCCCCTCTCTCTCTACTATTTTTCGCTCTCTCCATCTCTCACTCTTTCTCTACCCCCCCCCACTCTCTCTCTCTCTCTCCTATACCTCCCTGTATTATCCAAATGGAAAAAGGAGAGACAAGCAATTTATATGGAAATGACTACAGCAGTGTGAGGGGACTGTGGTCACATGGGCCTGACACTGCGTGCGACAGCTCTGCTGGTGCTGGACCCAAATATTTTCTTTATGCTAATCGTAGGGTGTTGTTGAACATTAATCGATTCTTCACATTTTACTGGAACAAATAAGCAACAGAAAAGCCAAAGAAACCTACAAGATGATGCATTTTTATTATATATTAATATATGTATGCATATAGGGTACATTAAAACCTTACAGACATCACATGATCTCTCTGGGTGGAGATTGCATGTCCTTCCCGTGTTATCGTGGGTTCTCTCCAGGTTCTCCGGCTTTCTCCCACCGTCCAAAGACACACATGTGTTTGGTCAATTGACAACTGTAAAATTGGTCTGAGTGAATGAACGTGAGCGTGAATGTTTGTCTGTGTGTCTCAGTCTCTGTGTTAACCCTGCGTCCAGCCCCAGTCCAGTCAAGCTATTAACAAGCGGTGTAAAAAAAAAACAGGGAGCAGCGACCCATCGTCCTGTGGTGGTGACTGTTGTTTTTTTTTTTTTTTTTTTTGTTTTTTTTTTTTTTTTTTTTTTTGTCCCCAGTGAGAAGCTTTTGGTCTGGGCAACGACCTGGACACAGAGAGAGGTCAGGAGCTAAAGAGAGGTCAGGCAGGACTCAAGCCTCCGAGAGGGGCTGGGAGGTGGGACACAGAGGCAGAGGAAAGAGAGGAGACAGCCAGAGAGAAAGAAAACTGGGAGTTGGTGGTGAAAGAGTGGATGAGAGTGAGGGCCCTGTCATTCCCCAATTTGACTCATTTACCAAATTTACGCCAATCATGCTAGTTTATTGGCTTGACAATATTTTCATTATTTTACTTTTCATACATTTTTAAGATGTTGTTGACACTTTATATTAGTTACATCTTAATTGGCTTTAATATAACAAGACCAAAGACTTAATTAAGGGGTTATTGTGGTAATTAAATAGTTAAGCCTGAATCAATCTTCATAAACTGCTTGTTCATTATGAATTAAGTCTTTGTTCAAACTGTTACCAAAGGTCATCTGTCAGTTTTAGCCTTTTTGGATTTATTTAGACATTTATTTTATGTTTTCATGAAGGGAAATAAATACGTTTAAAGAGTAAAAGAAACTGATAGCATATTAGATGTAGTTTGTCCACATACAGATGGAGGGCATCTGAAGTGAAAAGCAGTCTTAGTTTTCTTTTCACTTCACAATATATGTATATATTTATTTGTTTTTATATCTGTCAAGCAAAACTGATTTGATTTCTAATGTGAAATAGTCTTACTCTACTACACTGACCTGCAAAACAAGATTAAAGTGCATATGACAGGTTAGACTAATATTTAGCTAATAATCCAACTGTTTTTGAACCTGGTTAGATTGATCTGAATCATTGGTTGTGAGAAGAGAACTGCACTGTTGTTTGTTTGTTTGTTTATAAGGCTGTCATCGGCATTTTGCCTTATTATTTATCAGGTTTGCTGAACACCAGATCAAGTATTCATCAATTGAGATCTCAGGACATCTCAGAGACTTTTTAAATTAAATTATTTCATGCCATTTTAGAATCAGAATCAGAAAGGAGTTTATTGTCATTGTCAATGAGCATGATTCCAAAACTAGGAACTTGCTTTGGTGTTAAGGTGTTAATACAACAATGAATATAATAGTGGCATGGAAAAAGGGCATGCATAAAATATAGAATTTACAAATAAAATAAAATAGACTTGGTCTGAATAGATACACTATTTACAGTTGGTCAGAATAGTGCAAAAGTGAGCAGTGCATGGGTGCTTATTGGTTTGAATAATAGTTAAAGTGACCAGTGTTAAGAAGTGTTCAGGGGTCCAACGGCAGAGGGAAAGAAACTGTTCTTGTGGCAGGAGGTTCTGGTCCCATGGACCATAGCCTCCTGACTGAGGGGAGTGGCTTCCTGTCTGAGGGGAGTGGCTCAAATAGCCCATGTCCAGGGTGAGAAGGGTCAGCTGTGATCCGACCTGCTCGTCCCAGAGTCCCGGAGACGTACAGGTCCTGTAGAGATGGAAGTCTGCAGCCGATCACCTTCTCAGCATCGTTCTCAGAGGTCGGAACTCGGACCTCGGATTGACGTTTTCTCGTTTCTGTGTTTTAGTCATCAAGTTGGAAAAAACAATTACCATTATATAAAAGTAACGACTAAATCAAGTGTTGAAAACTAGAGAAGTGCATTAATTTATTGACCCAGTCATTATTACTACATTTCCAGTGTACAAACAATGTTTGAAAGTGATTTTTTGCTTTTGTTTACATTAGCTACTACATTAATGTTAGCAACATTAGCACAACCGTGCATTTGCTCAGAGGCAGCGCAGGAGCAGGCTCACATACAGCAGGGGGCAGTAGAGAGCAGATAAATGTAAAATAACATAATTATTATCACTAATTAAGCTGTTGGGTGTTTGTCTTTCATCAAACTCAGGGAAAAGCCATGTTCGCTTTTCTAACTCGGGTTCGGAAATTTTTGAGTTTCTGAGGAGGAATTCCAGGAAGGCAAGGCAAGTTTATTTTCAAATTCAATTCAAATTCAATTCAAAGTGCTTCACACAACAGGAAAAAAAGTCATTAAAATCACAAATGCCAGAAATCACAAAACCTTCATTTCTATTCATTCAATTTAACAATTTTGCTGACATGAATCATACATTTTGTCCGTGCTTAGTGATCCGCTAGATGGAAAACCAAATCTATTGGACCACACCGGCAGACACTCCAGACACATATTTATTTGACATTGCTAGCGTAACAGATGTCTCCGGGATGGGCACATCACTTTTAGCAAGGCAAGGCAAGGCAAGTTTATTTGTAGAGCACAATTCGTACACAAGGCAATTCAAAGTGCTTCACACAACAGGAAAAAATGCATTAAAATCACAAAGACATGGCAGAAATCACAAAATAATAGTTCAAGACATAAAAGAGAAGAGTGCAAAGAAAAAAGCATTTCAGTCATATGCACAGCCAAACAAAACAGTTTTTATCTTAGATTTGAACAATGCCAGAGTAGAGGCCTGTCTCACATCCTCAGGAAGACTGTTCCAGATTTTAGCTGCATAAAACTGAAACGCAGATTCCCCATGTTTAGTCCTGACTCTGGGCACCAGCAGGAGGCCGGTCCCTGATGTCCTCAGAGTCCGAGATGGTTTCATATGGCACTAACATGTCCGAGATGTACTTTGGTGCTAGGCCATGGAGAGACTTGTATACAAGCAGAGCTGCTTTGAAGTCTATTCTCTGAGCCACAGGGAGCCAGTGCAGAGACCTGAGCACAGGACTAATGTGATCGTACTTCCTGGTTCTAGTCAGGACCCGAGCAGCAGCGTTCTGGATGTACTGCAGCTGTTTTACAGCTCGTTTGGAGAGGCCAGTGAGCAGGCCGTTACAGTAGTCTAATCTACTAGAGACAAACGCATGGATAAGTCTCTCCAAGTCTGGTTTTTGACACTATACTTTTTGATTTTGGCAATGTTTTTTAGATGGTAAAAGCTGCTGATGTTATTGATTTGACGTGGCTGTTAAAATTCAAGTCTGAGTCCATTATTACCCCCAGATTTCTAACTTGATTTGTAGTTTTTAGAGCGAGACTCTGGAGGTGACTGCAAACACTTTCTCTTTGTTTCTGTGGGCCAAAGACGATGATTTCAGTCTTGTCTGAGTTC
This sequence comes from Chaenogobius annularis, assembly GCA_015082035.1. Classification (NCBI taxonomy): domain Eukaryota; kingdom Metazoa; phylum Chordata; class Actinopteri; order Gobiiformes; family Gobiidae; genus Chaenogobius; species Chaenogobius annularis. The sequence goes on along the minus strand of BJKM01000381.1, from coordinate 583,864 downwards.
AGCTGGAGAAAGTTGTTTTGCATCCACACACTGATCTGTTGGATGCAGTGACAGAGTGAATCCACTGGTCCATATTCACCTGCCGTCAGTGAAACATAGATCTGAGTGTCGTCTGCATAATTGTGATAGGACACATTTTCGCTGCGTATCAACTGACCTAACGGCAGCATGTAGCTGGTTGAACAGAAGGGGTCCCAGGATTGACCCTTGGGGCACCCCACAGGTCAGGGGCATCTGGTCTGAGACACAGTTACCAATTTCGACAAAGTAATTTCCTGTCTTCCAGATAGGACTTTAACCAGTTTAGCGCAGTGCCAGTGATGCCGACCCAGTCCTCTAGTCTCTGTAAAAGTATCCCATGATCGACAGTGTCAAAAGCAGCACTCAGATCTAACAGAATTAAGACTGAGGCTTTGACCCGCGTCAGTGTTCAGGTGGATGTCATTTGTCACCTTGACAAGAGCAGTCTCAGTGCTGTGATGAGGTCTAAAACCTGACTGGAAAACATCAAATGAGTTGTTTATTAAGAGGAAATCAGTGAGTTGTTGGTAAACCACCTGTTTGAAGGACTTTGCTCCAAAATGGCAGATTAGAGATGGGCCGGTAATTACTCAGTACTGTGGCATCAAGACTGCTCTTCTTTAGGAGAGGTTGTATGTATGTCAAGAACATGTGTAAGATGCTTTGTGTTTTTTTTGGCAGTAAACATCTTTCTGATTGGCCGAGGACAGTCTGGAGTCTGGAGAACATTGAACAACTGCATAGTAAGAAGGGTGACCACATGAGAATTTAGAGATTTCTATCTTAACATTGTTTTAAAAATAATATAATAATTAACTTGTTTCATGATGATTTTGGTTGGTAACATAATTTGCAGAGGAGTTCACAAAAAATGCAATATAAGCGCAAAATTCTCAAAATGATCACCTTATAAACTTCAGTGGGTCCCGGTGCCACCCTTGAGTTACCCCTGTAAAAAAAGAACAAAAGCCTAGACAAGCCCCTGATACTTTGACCTGAAATAAATAAATAAATCTGCTAACGGCACAGACAATTAAACCTAGATAGAAACCAAAAACATTCAAATAGGTGCATACAAATCTAAATCAGTTAAATCGACTCAAATGTTTTGCAGTGTAGTGAATGACCTCAGTGTGTCCCCAGACGCCGTCTTGCGGGAACAATCGCGTGCATTTGACCAGTTCTGTCCCAAAGTACACGGGCTGAAGCGTGGTGTTCATGTGCATTTAAACCAGGACTACACCTCTGCAGAGCTGGAGTGACAGACTGTATGTGCGTCATCGCTAAAACCACCGGAGACATTTTGAAACCACCTTTAGAACGAAGATGAACGACCCTGTGAGTGCTTAGGGAGACGGTGACGCAACTGGTACACCCTTCAATTGTAGGACTGCCGGCTCAAGTAGTGGGATTTTTGCGGGTGAGACAAAGCCGTGCTCATCATGATGTGGTAATCCAGAGGGATGTGACGATACTTATAATATGAAATAGTTTGATACACGATTCGGTATGCATGTTGGCTCTATACTCTCGTGCCTGTCCCTCCACGTGTGCTTGTTTTCCCATTTATTCTGGTTTGAAAAGGTACAGCCGTCTGTAAGTTCAAAAGTATAGAACTCAGCAATTTATTCATGACTTTATGTTGTTTAAAAGTATCACAAGGTGCATCAACGTATCAATACACGTTTTACCGAGAAGTCGTTCACAATATATCACAGCCCTACTCCGAAACCAGTCCCCTGTAGCTCTCATTGAAAGCGCATATACATCTAGCCTGTAACACAGCCTATTTCAATCTGTGCAATATAGCCAAAATCAGTAAAATCTTGCCTAAAAGCGATGCCATGCGTTTGTAACATCTAGATTAGACTACTGCAACTCCCTGCTTGCTGCGTGCCCTAAAAGCTCCATGAAAAGCTTTCAACTGGTTCAAAATGCAATAGCAAGATTACTAACAGGGACTAAAAGAAGAGAGCACATTACGCCGGTGCCGAGTCTCTTCACTGGCTCCCTGTCGAGTTTAGAATCAAATTCAAAATCCTCCTCCTGACTTACAAAGCCATACATGACATGGTCCCATCCTACCTCAAAGATGCTATCGTACCCTGTCATCCAAACTGAGCATTTCGCTCTCAAAATGCTGGACTTCTGGTAGTCCCAAGAGACTCTAAAAGCACAGTAGGAGGTAGAGCGTTAAGCTACCGAGCTCCTGTGTTGTGGAATCAGCTCCTGTCCATGTTAATGAGACCGACACAGTCTCTTCATTTAAGACCAGGCATAAAACGTTCCTCTTTGGAATCACTTTTGGTCAGGCCAGTTAGGAACAGAAATAAAAACCTACAGTTTCCCAGCTATGCTGCAATCTGTCCATTGCTTTTCCTTCTTCTCCCACTTCCCCACCGCGAGTGAAACAGGCACATCGATGACCTGTAGATCCAGATGCTCCTCAACTAACTGGAGAAACGGTCTGCCTGGAGAAACTGTCTCTATATGAACGGTTCTTCATCTGCCTCGAAGAATTGGTTCACCTCCTGCGTGCTTCCAGCTCCACTGTCTATTTTCAAATTGAAGCGCGCCCGCCTGTCCGTCCGAGGAAGTCGGATCTCTCCTTCACTGAGGAACTCCTTGTGGTTTCTACTTTTCCCCAAAGAGGTTTGGTAGGATTTTCTGGCCGAGAAGGAGGGCCTAGCGACAGGGGAGCTTGAGGCATTTGTCTAAGGACACGGGATGCTGGGACATTACCAAGTCCCTACGAACATTGTTTATTCTGTTTTTCACTGTTGCCCTTCGAGGCAACTGCTGTTGTGATTTTGGGTGTTACAAAAATAAATTGAATAGAATTGAATTTGCGTCAAAACCTCGTTTAAAGTCATTGTCGAATATTTAAACCTTTTGGTGTGTTATTTGGATGATGATTAGCGCGTAAAGGTGCCATCTGAGCTGAAGGCTAACTGATTTTAAGTTGAGATTTCAGACAAATTGATAATAATAAACTAGTTATGTACTTTAACATGGTCCAGCCGTGCATTTGTGTTTGAAGGAGCGTTCGATTTGACGTGCCTCCGGAGCATCGGCTTGCCAAGTGATCGAGATTGAGTAACGGGCGGAGATGGAGCTGATGCAGGGTGTAAACAGCTCCACGGAGGCTTCCCGACGGTATATTCTACTATGTTAAAGTGAAAGTAGAAACGATCCGAATATCAGTGTGTTCATTTGCGCTTTGGAAATCAATCAAATGCACAACATGAATGATGATCATGTCACTTATCTTAACGCGTGGTTAATTGTACGGTAGTTCTTTTTAATAGCAATGACAGCTCCAAAGTAGGGCTGTTGCTAACGAGAATTTTAACTGACTAGCGATTAGTCGGCAAGTCAAACTGTTTTCTGTAGTATCAACTTTTTATCAACCAAATGAAGGGTTGAAATTTGGTGACTGTAGGCTTCTAGATTGAAAATATGTAGAAATGAAGTGTATTATTGAGGAAAATCAGAAATTCAACTTTTTTGACATTCTGATTTAATAATGCCACTGCCCTTATTACGTATGTTTTAGACCCGGTTTAGTCCTGCTTTAGACCTGGTGTAGTCCTGTTTTAGACCCGGTATAGTCTTATTTTAGACCCGATAAAATCCTGGTTTAGACAGATTGTGCAGATAAAATACGTTCATACATTGACCTTCCACTTTTATAATACTGGATAAATGCTTTTTGGACATTTTAATTGTCGTTGTAGAATATTATTTCCCTTGACATTTAAAAGAGCATTTTCTTTATGTCTTTGGATCAATGCAGGGCTTGCCTCGGCGCTCTCTCCCCCGTGTCCCGGGTCGATAACAGAAGGGTCAACACACAGACACGTGGTATTAGCAGAACACTTATGGCACAGTATGAATGTGCAGTGCAGTGGCCAGTATGGACGGCAGCACTATTTCTGACGGAGACCAAGGACACGTATTATGCAAAATGGACATAAGCTTATCAAAAACATACCAGAGTTTCATTCTCATTTGTTTCATGAATCCTCTGCTCCTTCTCTGAGCCTCTCAAAAACACTTTTCCATTTCCCATATTTGTGACATCAAAGGAGCTGATGCAGATGTCCCCTGTTGTTTAAAAGCGTTTGTTTGTTTTCATGCTGGGTCTTTGTAAGAGTTTAAAGGTGCACTGTGTCACTTTCTGGTGGAGGGTCTGCCACCCGCATGCCTTTAAGGAGGTGTTATTGCTTTGTCAAGAATGTTCCACAGCCTTGCATTAAACTTCTCCATGGCAACTTGCAAACTGTAGACAAGAAAAATGATTTGTAAATGCATTAAGTAAATCTACATAAAAACATGTATTCAATTATTTATTAAATGTTCTTTAAAAAAAACAAAAAAACATATTGCTTTAATAAACACATTTACCAATTCAGTAGCAATAGTAGTAAATTGTCATTAAAAAAACACTTTTAATAAAAGCATTTGTTAAATTATGTTTTAAATAATCTTTTAAAGACTCTTAATTAAAACTTTACTCTATTTAGTGTGGCCCCAGGGTCCCCCATATGCACCCAACGGAGACCCCTGGGCAGAGAGCGTTCCCTCGTCTGTGCTCCGGGTTCGGACTGATTGGGGAAAGCGGGCCTTTAGCTATGATGCTCCTGCAGCTTGGAACTCTCTCCAGTCTGATCCAAGGTTGTGTGAGCTTCTGCAGCTGAGGGGTTTTCGCTCTATTTTAAAAAACAAAGATAAATCATGAATCTTGTCAAATTGTCTGTGCTTCTATATGTAGTTCTGTTTTTCAATATTTTATACTATGTATTTTATTTTGTGTAGATGAGTAAATGTTTTTATACTGTGTGCTTCAAATGTGACACTTTGCCCCAGGTCACCCTTGAAAAAAAGGTCTCAACCTCAATGGGTTCTTACCTGGTTAAATAAAGCTTAATAAATATATAAATGGATGAATGTTGCCTGTTGCCAAGGTTTTCACAGCCCAAAGGACCATCCACAGACCTGCTCAGTCAGTGCCTGCAGCGTCGGCCTTGCACAAGTGGAAAGTCATGTGCCAACAGCTATTTGGAAAACGTGTTACTGTGATCATCATAAAACCGTTTGCAATACGAAAGGAAACATTTGTCGTTTGCATTTTCATTGACCTTTAAAAATGCTCTTGTCTTTTCTTTGGCATCTCATGTTTTAGAACTTAAAACTGGTCAGGATTGGTGTTAGCACTCCATGTACTGGCAGCAGAGGGAATTAACCTTAGGAAAGAAATAAAAGCTAGCCTGCCGTGACATGCTAATGTTAGCACGCAGTTGTAATGAAAGCGATTTGAGGCTGAAATGCTCAGAACGAGTCCGATGATTATTCATGGATATTGAAACTGAGTATTTCAGTAAGCTCAAACATTATTACCAAAACAAGCGTGAATGAATCTAAATACAACTCCAGGTATGTTTTTGATGAGGGTAATGTTATAATATAGATAAAAGCTATTTTTTGCATAATATAAGTGAATCATGTTTTTTTTTAGTTTTGTTTTTTTCAAACATAAATGCAGTAATATTGGAGTTGCAATGGCAGAAGTAAACACTCGCCACGCTCTCTATGACCGGCGCACGAATGTATTCTGGATCAATAATGGAGCGAGAACTGAGGCGTCTCCATTTGTGCTGCTCATTTTCTGTAATTGAAAAACAAATACGGCTTTGTGTATCGCTGCTCCCCGGAGGACGTGATGCACATTTGAGGGGTGCAAATTACAGCAGCGCGGTACATCTGTGGACGGCACCGACACAACGGCAATCACTCCTCGGTGTTCAGCCTGTTCTCCGAGCGACGGAACAACAAATACCAGGTCACGTCGGCCGGGTTCACATGACATCACTACAGAAAGGACCCAAAGCTTACGCCTTTTATCTATTAAAATGCAGATTTGATAACCTGGTTTATGATTAATATCGCTGAAATTACTGGGCCTATCCACATGAAACAAAAACTGACACAAAGTCCAATGTCTTCTGTTAACATAAATTAAATAAGATAAACGTGTATGTGAGAAAGACTACATAGTTGCATCCTAATCTATTGCAGGGGTCCCCAACCACCAGGCCGGGGCCCAAAACCAGGCCGCGAGCCATCCCCAGAGGCAAATGTAACCTATGAGGCCAGTATATTATGTTTTACCATGGCAGTCAATCTAATAAACAGCAAACATAAGCAATAAGCTAAAGTACCGGTCCTGACGAGGAAAAAGGTTGGGGACTGCTGGTCTAATGGCATATTTGGAAATATATTCATTCATTTGTTCAACCTGTACATTTACATTTATTTTATTTTAATCATTTAAAACTGTGATTCCTGGTTATTATGTTGCAATTCACACAGATCTTGTGTTGATGACGTGAGAGTGTGACCACTGCACAAAGCCTTCTCCAGCTCGTCCCACTCTTACTGGGGTTCAGATCTGATTTTTCTTAGATGTTTTCTCTGATCGATGCCAATGATTTGACCCTTCTCAAACACACTGACATCTCGTCCATGACCATGGGATTTGTCTTTCCACATGGTTGGTTCAGGTGGGTGGAAATACCGTGTCGCAGCTGAAAGATCATCACCTCCAGCAGCTTTCCTAGTCCTCCCGTTCCATGGGCGTGGCTTGTTCCCGGTTTGGCTGCTGGCCCACCTTCTTCAGTCACTACTCATCAGCTGCAGTTCAAGAAGCCTGACTCTGTTGTAGTTAGTAGTGATGAGCAAAGCGTACGTTTTGCTCCTCTTTGTATCTGAAACTGTTTGTTTTGCTGAATAGCTTCTATGGTACAGGATATTCTTTAGATTTAATCCACGTAATCCATGCGTCTATCGTGTACAAGAGCAGACTGTCAGTGAGCCAGGTGACATTTGGTGCCCGAGGCAACCACTGCAGCATTATAAGTAGTAACACACACTGCACTGCATTTCAGCGTTTTTTTTTTGCTGTAGGTTGAGCCTTGATTTAACAAATTCAGAATATACATTTAATTTTTGAGCAGATTTAAGTATTGCGGTGAAGAAAAAAATCGGTAATATCACAAAAAATAAAAGACTTAATATTTACTGCCACTGTAATAATCTACTTTAAAAGGAGACGTATTATGTTTTTTGTTTTTTTTTACTATAACGTAAATAGATTACCATTTTACATTTTGTTCTTTGTAAACAGCCATTCTGATCAAAAATGTCTCAGTAATAGAAACGGGTCCACAGAGTTCCTGTTCAAAAGGGCAGAACTGCATAGTGTCGTTTCCATGTAACTTAAACTAGCTTTACCGTTGTAAAAGATGTTTCAATCTCAAAAAATCGCATAAAATAAAGGTTAAAAAATAAATAAATGACAAGCAGCAGACTGTCATTTGGCTAAGTTCAGAGTCTTACGTTTTCAAAAAATTACAACGAAGTACAAGGATGTGGGCGGAGTTGGGGGCGGAGATGATGTAGGCGGAGTTGGGGGCGGAGATGGGGGGGGCAGGTGAAAACTGACTGGAAACTTCCTGACCACTTGAGCGTCAGTTGCAGGACAAAACAGGATTAACTTGTCGTCATGGGGATGTTGTTGCTTTACCTAGAATGATTCACAGTATGGCATTCAATGTATGTCTCGCCATGGAAACAAGCAGTTACAGGGCAGATTTGTGCAGATTCATGTTTTTCAAAGGGATATTTTAAGGACACATATCACGCAAATTTTACTTTCCCGCCCCTCCAGCTTTGAGACGTGTTATAACATTTTTCTCTCATAAAAAAAAAAAGAGGCTTAGTTTTGACAATTTTTCTTTCTTTTCTAAGAACTCTATTCAAAATCCATAATAATGCTGCTTCACCTCTCATGAAATAATATGTCCAACTTTGCTCTGACCAAACGACTCGATCGACAGAAATGGCACCGTCCCGAAAAGATCCTCTGCCTTTGCACAATTGGCCTTTTCTATTTTAACTCTCAGATGGTGGAATCAGCTCCAGACAGTCTGAAATTGTCTGCAGATATTCATAACTCCACTCCAAACCTGAAAAAGCACATCCCAATCATAATCAACGGTGTCTCGTCTTCTCTGAGCGCTCTTCAATCCAGACTTCTGCTCAGTTTTTACATCCATAAACCATCTTAAACCGGACTTGTTCTGTGGTCACACAAAAAACAATACATATATAAACATATAACGCATGGCTCTTTTAGCGTCACTGTCATGTTAACTAAGGGCTTTTATTTCTTTATTTTTTTCATTGTTCATTCCCACTGCCGCCAACCCAAATGGCCAAAATACCTCATAGTTTGTTAAAGAGCGTAAGCGTATTTGGCACCTTTTGTGCATATAAATGATAGTTTTACACTAATCGAGCAGGTATTTGTGGAGAAAATGTTGAAAAATCTATAGAAAATGACAGGAAGTGACATCACACTAAGTACACCCATTCCAGACAAAGTTTATGCATAAATTATACAAAATAAACTACTTTTTTGACTCTTCTAAACATGAATTCAACAAAAGAAAGTCGCACCATTTTTTAGATGGTGACATTAGATGAGTTTTTGCCCAGTTGTTTGCTGGGTAATTTCCTTGTGTGATGTCATCAATTCAATTTTAAATATATACCATTTTAAATATATAAAATTCAAAATATATACCATTTTAAATACTGTATATGAAATTAACTGCATTTTAGTTCAATGAGTCTTCCGACCTGTAGGGGACTCTTTCATCTTAATGCATGCCCTTTTGATTTCATTTATGTTGTTGTTATATCAGTGTTTATGTTGCACCTTAATGCCAAAGCAAGTTCCTATGTTTGTGACTTCGGTTCATTGACAATGGCAATAAACCTTTTCTGATTCTGAAACATTGTAACCAAATGTAGAAAATGGGAATACTAATCCCAAGGTGACCAAAAGCCACACTTCAGACAATATAAAAAAAAACACATTACCCTCCAAATCAAACCAGATTTTTTGGAATGTTTTGCACTGAAATGGTTGCAGATGTCCATTTCACCCTGCAATGGGGGTCTTAGGCCAGTTGCATTGTTGTTTTTGGGGGCTCCCAGCATGAAAAATGTAGGAACCCCGGCTGTAAGTACCGTAAACACCAAATCCTGACGACATAATAAACTTTTTCTTACAGTAGAAATTCCTCGACATTCAAAACGCTTTAAAAAAAAATGTATCCACCTTAAACCATAATCAGCCAAATGAAAGCGGCTGCTCAGCTCTTAATACCTGCCTCTGCGGCTAATCTCCAAATGCACACGCGTATTTTTCATTCATATTTCAGACACTTTCACAAACATGCGCTCGTCTTTAATCGTGAGCTTCGGGCCAAACACAGTCAGAATATCACTTGTAAAATGAAATTGGATTACCTTTTAAGCATTTGCGTCCTTAATGCGCGGTTCATTTCCTTTAAACTCGTTCTGGTGATTTTCTTTTTTCTCCCCAAAGTCCAATGTTGAAGCGTCAAAAAGAATGAGGAATGATTAGGAAATTAGGAAAAGGTAATTCATGTTATTAAATGTGAGAAATGCGAGAATAAAACAGCAGGAAAACTAGATAACTACTGCTCGGCAGTTGGTTCTTGGACTCGGACTAGAGTCTGGAGACGCGAGTCAGAAATCTGAGCATACTCGAAGTTTCGGCGCCAGAACATCTTCGGCTTACGTATTTCTGTTTCTTGCACTTGCAGTTGCTTATTAATAAATAAATAAATAAAGGAAAAAAAGATGTTTAATTGCTGTTGTGTCCTTGGGCAACACTATATGACCATAAGAGAATGTAAAAATAATGCAATGCAATAGTTTGTATAAAGATGCTATAAGGTATATTTATTAATAATAATAATAATAATAATTATTAATATATGTATAATATATATATATATATATATATATATATATATATATATATATATATATATATATATATATATATATATATATATATATATATATTTGTTTTTTTACTAATCTTCCCTGTATAATACTTCTAATACTAATGCTGCTACTCAAGGCATACTTGTCCTCTTGTATAATGATAAAGTAACTGAACCTCTGTATCTCAGACTAAGTGCTTATGAATAAACAAATACAAAGAGGATCAAACGTTTAGAGCACGTTCAGTGTTAAATAAGTCCTTTTCAGACCTCACTTTGACCTTGGCATTAGCTTGATTTTCACAAACTGGAAAAAAAGATCCTCTGTTGGTGCACGGGCAGCGTTACCAAATCTGCCCAAATGAAAATGTATTATTATATAGTTTAATTGATAAACCAGATTTCATCAGTGGTCAAAATAACAAAAAAGGGTATTTTAGTCGAGAAAGAAAGAAAATATACAATTGTTATGAATAACATACATACTGTATCAGGTGTACTGTGCCTCAGCCTGGTCGGGCACAAGCCACTGGAACATGGTGAATGGAAACATACCACCAGATTATAGAGGCCTAATAAAAAGGACTACTAAAATCACCAAAGCTAATAAACCAAAGCTAAGACCTAATAAAAAGGACTAATAAAACAAAAGACTTTAAATCGAACGCATGAGTTTGACAAAGGGCTGCTTCTACACAGTGTCCTTGTCTTCATCATGCACGTATGCCCCCTCCCCTCCTGTTAGATTCTGGACATCTTGAATCGCAATATTGATCTAAAACAACTTAATTACAAAATAAGATAGCTTTCTTCCGGGGTTGAAAACCCCTGCTGTGATTTGCGCCGGCCTCTATTATGTCGCCCTCTGCTGGATAGCTTCCGTTCTTGATAGTGAGCAGGATTGTTTTAAATATGCACCAAAATGGCTCCGTGGCACTGCCGAATCCTAACTGTGTCACCGTTTATGAAAATATCATTACAGAACAAAGTAAGTACAGAGCAGTGGGCGTGGCCCGGGGAGCTGGCCTGACACAGGATCTTGACTCAGATATGCGTGGATCACGCTAATGCAACGTCCAGTGGTTTAATGAGAAGGGCAAACAAGCATATGGTTAAAAGCTCCTACAAGTCAGTTTAGCATAATGAAATAAACATTAATAACTTTTAATGAGCTTGTTCACCTTCTGAAACAATTCATGTATTTTAACCCATGACCATGAACTGTTGCCGCAGTGATGGCACCCACTCATGTGCAACACTTTTGAACACTACACCACCAGGGGGCAGTCCCCTGTTTGCAGCTAAAAGCCGTATTCAGACCGCCGCGGCCAGTTTACATTCAAAGTCTACGTGGACGCGCGACCTGCGAATCCAGCGTTTTTGCGGCGTGAATCCTGCGTTTTTGCGTCTTTTGAGCGGCGGACGTGGTGCGACTTGGACGTTTGAGTGGCGGCCGCTCTGGCCGCTCTGGTCTCTCTGGCGCGGCCGCAGTTGAAAAGTTGGACAAAGCTGAACTTTTTTGTGGCAGACGCGGCGCAGCATTCAGTCAGAGATTACGCTCCAGTGACGTACCTACGCACTACCCGGAAGACAATGACGTACGTACGCACTGCCTGGAAGAAGGAACAAAGCAAACTCTGAACCTATAAAAAAATCTGCCAGACGCAGCTCTTGGAGCACATAATGATATTTACTAAACTCTACTCAACTCTGAAGTACCTGCGGGACCCACACAAGCCGTCGAGCAGATCGCCTCCATTTTTGGACTTTGTAAAGTAAATACACCAAAGCCATCCTCTTAACCTGAACTGCCATAGGACACAACTCCTCCACTGCACATGTGCGATCACCGCCTCGGCCGCGCGTCTGCTGCGGAGAGTTTATTTTTTGTCCGCGCATTCGAGGTGGCCAGGCGGAACGGCCTTCAAATGTACAGGTGGCCAATTTCTGCGGCCAGCACGAATTTGGCCACCGCGGTGTGAACGTGCCTTTAGGCAGTAACCACACATCACCACTAGAATATTCACATTTTACCCAGACTCCTGAATGAAACGACTGATGGGCGTGCAGTCCCCTGTTTTAGGATGAGTCCACAGACCAGTCCGTGGATAAGATTATTTCTAGTATTAGTGAGAATATTTTCACTTCAGCCAGAGCTCTGAATGAAGCGGTTGATCATAGTGCAGTCCCGTTTGGCAGCTTCAGGCACTTGGAACTGAGGTAGTTTAAGGATTTCACATAAGCTGTAATCGTGTTAAAAACTCACATCTCTGGTCTGTGTTCCTCTGTTTACCACGGTCCAGTCGACGAGTGTGAGAGGAGGCCTGGGACGGGGCAGTGAGGAGGAGAATATCCCCCATATTATCTCTGTGGGCACGAAAATAGTCAAAATATTTCAGAGTACAACCTGGGCACAGCTACGGCCAGCATAAAGATCCATGTATCGCAGACCGAGGAAGAGCGAAAGGTCTGGGGAACTATTATATATACCGTATTGTCACATTCATAATGTTCCACAATATTGCATTATATAAACTCATCTTTCTCTAGGGAGACAAGCAGGTGACGTCTCGAGGCAAAGCAATAACAGCTAACATCGGGCAGGTTTATTTCTCCAGTGAAAGAGCTTTTCTTGAAATGGAAAAAAACATTGAAACCAGAAAGAGTCAAAATAATAATGAATAACGAAATGAATAGATCCATATAGTGAAAACATATTGCTAGAAGTGGTTGAGGGTAGAGGGACGGTCCACAAAAGCTGGTGCTATTTTCTGTTTGCTTTGCACATTGTTGACAGGAGCAAACATTCACCTGTCAATCAGTCACACACAAACCACAAGAAGAAGAAGAAGAAGAAGAAGAATCTCTGAGGGCCTCTTAACGACACGCTGCCAAGGACACTGCAGGCCCTCATTTCACACAGGAGACAACAAGACAGAACAGTTTGTTGTATGGCTAAACTTTGGCGCTTTAGGCTAATTTATGTTTTTTACGTAAATGCGAGATGTGTGCGTAGTTACCGTCACCGCGTTTCTACTGCAGTGTCTGATCAAACGTCGTCTGTTCTGACACCAGCACTCAAACTGTCACTTTTGTTCCTGATCAAGGTGACCTCCTAGACACATTTTTCACCTTTAACTATAGGTTTTTGTGAATACTTCTATAGGTGGGTGTTTTTCTGCCAAAGCTAATGCTAACCTTAATTTCCAGGATAAACAAATGTGAAACTACAAACTGAAACCATCATGTAGTTTATCATTTAAATTTAACTTAATGATTTATTTGTATTTTAGTATAAGCTAGCATTAGCTTTGACACAAAAACACCAAACCTTTTGTGAACACCGTGTAAACAAGTGTCATCTGGTAAAATACTCACATAAAGTCATTAATCCGACGCCTGTGACGATCTATGCTCATGTCACTGTCTGTAATCCTTCAATGTGTTTTTGGAAAATTATTATTATTATTTTGGCCAGTGGTAGTACTCGCAGTAGTAGTACTCTGCATGCAAATATCATGACTCAAATCACCCTGGTTGAAACTGGAACCGTTTGCTTTGCTCCAGGGCGCCAGTTTTATAAGCTTTAATAGAAGTGTTAAATATAGTGGACCATTGTGAAAAGCTATCTATCAGACTGTATATGATTACTATTCACACACACCACTTACTCTTATTGAATAAGTCTGAAAGTCAACCAATCTACCCCTTCAGTTGTGACACATGACCGCCAGCCGCCTCTCATGTTTCTGCGGTTTCTTGTTTAAATGTTTTCGCGCAAGGCAGAATATATGAGAAAATGCTCTCTTGAACTGGCACCTGCATTTAGCTAAGCCCAGCATAGCCTAGCTACTCTTAAATCAGTTTCTCATTGGGTTTTCCCTGTATGAATAAAATTAAATGAACAAAAAAAAAGAAAAAAAAAGAAGATTGCTTCAACTTTCACCATATTTAACTCTGTAAACATTTAACCTCTGCAACATTTTTAATTACGCTCCCTTGATCCATTTCAATATGTACTTTTACTAATAATAACCATAATGTTCCTCCTGGTCAAAAGAGTCAAAATAGTCAATATTGGATGCAGGTACAAAATGTGATAATCATTGCATATTCAAGTGCAGGCATGTCCAAACTACGGCCCGGGGGCCAAATGCGGCCCTCAGACCAATTTTTGTTGGCCCTCTAAGTTGGTCCAAACAACCAAAAGTAGTACTTTTTACTGTAAAATTGGAAAAAAAAAGTTTGGACACCCCTGTTCTAGTGGTTTCAGTGTCCGGATAACGACCGTTGAACCTTTTCTACCGTGGATCACTCCTGGACGATATAAATTAGAGATAAAACTGAGTGCATCAAATCTCAGGTTCATGTCCTCCTTTCCCCTGTCTGCCATGCGACGGATTGTCAAGGTTCACATTGTGATTCTTTTTTGTTCTATTTGTCTTTTTTTGTATCTGTTCAGAGCGCCCTCATGAGGCAAATGTTGGGATTGTAGTATTCTGAGTGTTCAGTCAACACAGTCATGACTGAGTGCAATTATGTTTGGTTGTTTTGGCCCACATAAAGCTGTAAGTTAGTATTTCAGTTTATATGTTTAAATGTTAAAGGAATTTTGAAGGCAAACGTTACCATATAGCATTTAAGTTAGTGGACTTTTTACATGCTAACTAGCTACCCAATGTTTTATAATTTACTTTACTGTTGTTGAGATGTATGCACAAAGTAAGCTCAAACTTAAATTCAGGCAATTAATATTTATTTCTGTCTGTTTTTTTACAGCTTTGCAATTTATGACAAATGATGATTAAAGACCATCACAGCCAACCATTTGTCCATCAAAGCAAACCACCTGTCTGTCTAGCTGGATAACAGACACGTCTAGTGAGGACAGAACACCAATATTTTGATACTAAGGAAAATACTTTTACATTCTCGATAGCAATCTTGATACCACAGTGATAATTAAAATAAACACATGTTTTTTACACACTTTCTAAACATTTTCAATACAAAGTAGAACTAGTTTCGATACTAGTTTCAGTATCGATTATTGTCTCGTGTCAATATTTTTTATTGCGCATTCTCCTGACTGTGCATGTGACAAACTAATCATTATTGCACACGTTTCTCGGTCCAGACAGTTTACGGCTTTGCTCAACGTCCTAAGCATCTGCGCCTTCTGTTTCCTGGCTCTGTTTTCTGCTTTGTGCTGGAGAACTGCTACAGACAGATCCGTTTCAATAATGGCCCGAAATGCTCTCCTTCCCCTGACAATCGCTCCTTGGTGTCAAATGCCACACTTTTTCCTCTGGAGCAGATGTAAGCTGACAGGAAAGTACAGGTAGTGACAGAATTATGCAACCAAACAGTCATGGACACATGGAGATACTCAGATTACATCAGACAAACTTGCACAAGTCAAAACTGGATTTTTCTAAACTCCAAATGTCACCACAGCCAATGGAAAATGGTGCTAACTCATGCAGAATGTAAATCCTGTAATTGTACTGTTTTTAACAACATGTAATGTCATAATGAAATGTTTTTTTGGACCAAACATCAAAAATGTGGAAGCAATTTAGCAGCAATTGAAATACTTATTTGTTTTATTTTCACTATGATACATCAATATTAAAGACACAAACTGTATTATGCATTGTTTGTATTGTTATAGAGCCCAGGTCCCTAACAGGCGGACTCTCCTCGTTCACAGAGAAGGAGCAGTGTTGTTCCACGTGTTAGAGATGAAATACGTACATTTGAACTAGTTTGCATCTTTCTTTGGTTTCTCCTCTCTCTCTCGCTCTTGCTGCAAACACACAGGAGACCAGCGCAAGAGGAGCAGAGCTGACTCGGAGAGCACATGAGCTGGTGCTCGTGCATCACCGTGCGTCAGATCGCTGCGCGCCGTGAGCAAGTTTTAACAGCGGGAGATCAGTCCGTTTTATTCGTACTAAATAAGAAAGAAGTGCAGCGCTGACGAATGAGAGAGTTTGCTTTGCAACACTTAACTTTCCTGCTCTTAAGAGCAATGAGAGGAACAGACAGTTTTTGCACGTAATGCCAATTGTGAAGTTTTGTGTCCAGTGTGTGACGTTCTGAACAGAACAAAAGTAGAATTTTGCTCCACATCTCATGTCAGCTTTATATTCTACCTAAAAGAGTAACAATACTCTCTCCCTCTGCCTTTTTCTAAGATCGGATCCTGGGAGCTTGAGGGTTTTTCAGTATCTGCACTGCAGGAGACATCTTTCTGTACTCAGATGTCTGATGTTTTTTCCAGGGAGCTGCTGGAGCCACTCTTCCAGTTTGGGGGTCACTGCCCCTAGTGCTCCGATGACCACGGGCATCACTTTCGCCTTCACCTTCCACACCTTCTCCTGCTCCTCTCTGAGCCCTTGGTATTTCTCCAGTTTCTTGTGTTCCTTTTTCTTGATTTTGCCATCACTTGGTATTACCACGCACCACCCCATATCACCCCTCTGCAGCAGCCACTCGGTTTTGCGCGGGCCGCTGCTCTCTGGGACAGGGGCGCTCCTGCCCTAGGCCTGGGAAGTTGGTCCACTGCACTCTTGTAGGCAGACTCCTCCCTGTCCGAGATGAGCCAAATGAGGGTGGTGTCGTCCGCAAACTTGATTCGTTTTACGGAGTTGTGGTTGGAGGTGCAGCAGTTTGTGTACAGGGAGAAGAGCTGGGAAGAAAGTACACAGCCCTGTGGAGCTCCTGCGCTGATAGTCCGAGTGTCTGAGACATTCTTCCCCGATCCGTCAGGAAGTCAGTGATCCAGATGCTGCAGGATGAAGTGGAGTGCCAGGTTGGTGGCGTTGTCTACAGACCTGATGGCTCTGTAGGTGAACTGCAGGGGGTCCAGCAGGGAAGATGTTAAGGACTTGAGGTGGGGCAAGACCAGGCACTCTAATGACTTCATGACTACAGACGTCAGCGCCACAGGCCTGTAGTCATTAAGTCCAGGCATGTATGTGAAGAGGGAACAATATTACCACATAATTAAAAGCTCATAAATGTCAGTTTTGCATAATAGGCCTCCTTTAACAGTTTGCAATATGGAATAAACATATTAAATTACCATAACTTAATCTTTTAAGATTACGATATAGTTTATTGTCCCAATAGGGAAACTGTATTTGACCCATCCTTCAACACCGTTAGGTGCTGTCAGGATGAAGGAAACCAGAGTACTCAGCGGAAACCACTCACTCCACACCAATACCGACAATGTTTAAACTCTCTGCCACAATGGACCTTATAATAGCCAACCTTTCTTTTCTTCTTTAGATGTCTACTTTTTACTTCTTATTAAGAGTATTCTGACCATTGGTGTCCACTCTGGTCCTCAGGGAAAGACGCATCCACGTTACCACGGGCCCTTACATTTAAACTCTCCCTTTATGGCACCATTTGTTTGTAGAGATTCCATTAAGCCAGCCCCTGGGGAGCTCTTCTTTTATCCGCCTGTGATTATCCTGTTACCTGATGACCAGCTCTGTGCTTAAATGCCAATTGAGTTTAATGCACGCTCTTAGCCAAAGCACTGGAGACATGCTGATATGCAAGCCACTCCATAGGTCTGAGAGATATGTAGCAACATTAGCCTGACCGCAATATCGACAATTGAAATCTATTAAATTCACGGAGACGGAGATTTGAATGAGATTTAGTCCAATTGTTTCCTTGTTTTTGGTCCTTTTTTTTTTTTCTTCTTCACTTCAATGAGAAAAACAATCAAATCTATATCTTAAAAATAAAAACTACGACTGATCATGAAGAGTTGGTCCTAGTTTTTGATAAAGGTTATTATTTGTCATACTCCACTGCATCCTTTTTCATAACATTCGATTCAAAAGCATGCTCCTTATTTATAATTTAAACTGTCAAAAATACTGGCTTTAAAAAAAACAATTAAAAGTGTCATGATTTAGTATAGGACCCAAAAAGCAAACAAAAAAAAGTCAAAACAAGTGGATTTATTGAAGATGGACTGGTAAGTAGCCGGCAAGCTAGAAAAAACAGGCGGGTCTTACGCAACAAGCAGCAAACTCGCTACGAGTTGTTGTGGCGCTGAGCCTCTTGAAATGTTCCTGATCGCCACCAGGTGTGACGAGCTGCTGAGGCTATAGGTTACCACACCCAGGTAGGAGGGGACAAACAGACACACAAGGAGGGGGAGACGAGGGGGAGACAAAAACAGGAGGAAGACTGCAGACTGTGACAGAGAATATTTGTGAATAAAAAACCAAGCAATGTTTAATGTTTCCGATCTAGAAAAATCCATAGTGTGGTCATGGAAATGCTTTTCTTGTGAAATTGTTTGCTGGTTAAAAGGTTCACTGTCCATCTGCAAATGGAAGTGCGTTAGTCCTGGACCATCTGCCGCTTGTCCGTCCATGGGAGTTGGATCTCTGCATCACTGTGGTTCTCCTCCAGGTTTCTACTTTCTCCCACAGGGTTTTTGTTGTAGTTTTCTCATGGAGAAGGAGGGTCTAAGGACAGCCCTGTTCAGCCCTGCGAGGCCACTTCTGTTGTGATTTTGGGATTTACAAAATTACATGTAATTGATTTGCTTTGCCTGAAATTCCACAAGTACAGCATGAAATTAAGATTTCTCCATATCACCACCAACCCAGGTAACAGTAACAGGTCAGATCTGTGGAGAGGACGACGTATCACTTAGTTTATTTTAATTAAATACATGTCCACATACAGACCTTGTACAGAGATCTTTACAGTCGGTAATGACCAGTCTCCGCCTGTAAAACCTGCCCGACTCGTGACTTCAGTGACACTGTCTTCCTTCTTATTTAAAGGACACATATGCATATTTAATCCTGTTTTATCATTGTTCCTCATCAAAAACACACCTGGAGTAGCATTAAGCTTCATTCACACTAGTTTGAGGAATCCTGGTCAGAAAATATTCACTGGCGTTTCTCTGACAACTGACGTAGCTCTGACATGGCTCTGGTGTGGCTCTGACGTGGCTCTGGTGTGGCTCTGACCTAGCTCTGACGTGGCCCTGACGTGGCTCTGACGTGGCTCTGACGTGGCCCTGGCGTGGCTCTGATGTAGCTCTGACGTGGCTCTGGTGTGGCCCTGACGTGGCTCTGGTGTGGCCCTGACATGGCTCTGGTGTGGCCCTGGCGTGGCCCTGACGTGGCCCTGACGTGGCCCTGGCGTGGCTCTGACATAGCTCTGACGTGCGGCTCTGAGAATCTTCTCTGCTGTTTTTAAGTTCATAAATAATCTCCAGACTTGCTTCGTGCTTTTCTGTCGTCTTATCACAATCAGTACTACTGCGTGGTTAGACCTGGCTTTACCATGAGGCCACGTGTGTGGAGGAATTTGATCTTACACTGCTGAGTGGTGGTGCTCTCTTGTGGCTGTGAGGGGAAATCACTCCCCTTACACCAGTTTGGAGTGTTGGAAATAGACAAAGATCACGATTAATTTTGTGATGAATATTTTCTTTTTTTGTTCTAAAACATGAAATGCCAAACTAAAAGATACTCAAGAGCATGTTTAAAGGCCAAAAACAATAGAAATATAGCATCATAAGTAACGTTTAAGATGTATCTAACAAATGCAAAAATGGCAGATAAACCATTGCTAAATCATTTCTTCCACTAACAATTAATGCATGGAAATGGGTTAACTCATAAATAAACCATATCAGATATCACACCACTAGAAAGCAATTATTACACAAAAAATAGGTCTGTTTATCATCAGACACATTTGGATGTAGCTCTGAGCATTTCCACAAGAAGAAAACAACTGTGTTATTTTCACAAGGCTAATATTTCATGTTTTATACAAAGAGATTGAACCGAAGCAATTTCCCTCCCGTTCTGATGTGAAAGCGTTACAAATAAGTCAATTTATAAAGACAAAAAAGGCTTTTAGTTTAGTTATTAGATGCAGACAGTTTCTCGTAAATGTCTTATATTCCTCTTCTGGCATTGTTTCATTTGTGTGTCAGTCTGGCTGTGGTTCAAATTTGAGTTGTGCCAGCCAAAAATATCATCTCTTCAACTTCACTAACTTCTTTTCAATCTTGTTTCACCAAATTTTGATCAGAAAAATCCAGTGTAAAAAAAACCCCATCATATTTCTTCTTTTTGTGAAAAATAGATAAATTCACGACTCCCTAAAGTGTCATGCTGTAATAACCACCCTGCCTGTCAAATGAAACCGATGTGACAAAGAGGATTTTCAACAAGCTGAACATATTTGCAATCACTGGAGACAAAAAAAACCATGGTGACTTTTTTTGTAGAAACTCACAAAAAGAATCACAATTTATGCATGAACAGTGAAAATGTCAAGACTCGGAAATTGGACTTTGAAATGTTTCAGAAGACAGCAGATTTTTGTAATTTTCCACAACCATTAATATACCAAAAGTTGTTTAAAGAGTTTCCAATCTGCGAGAAGTAATTGGAAATGTGTTATGCATCAGGGCAGTAGTGTAACATGCGAATTTGGCAAGTAATCAAATTAAGTATATTTTTTCATTGAATTAATTTTGTCTGTAATAATCTTATCCCAACGTATTTTTGGAAGAATTTAACCTTGACGCTTTTTTTTAATACAACGCTACTGGATGGTTTGGTCACGTGGATTCAACCTAGTGACTTGTTAAGATTCTTCCAAAATTAGCAGAGTATCTTTAACAATTAGCAGCTAAGTTTAAGGCAGCAGTGGCTGGAGCATTCGCCCACAAATGTGAAGGTCGCTGGTTGAATCCAGCTCTGACCAGTGCACGCTGTTGTTGTGTTTTGGCCAAGACACTTCATCCTCTTTACCATTGGCAGTTTAGTTGAACATTACTGCCCTCTCCAGATGTAAAAGAAATCAAACAACAAATGACGTTGCAAATAGTTGCATCATTTAAATGGTGTTAAATGCTCAAGAAATAAGACAAACAATTGTATTTGTATGTAATTACATACTATAGTTTGTTGAACTCTGTACAACGCAAACCAACCAATATCGTAACTGAAATGGTAATTAAAAATGGTATATTGAAGGCAAAGTCTGTTATGAAATTATGGCTAGCTACTTTGTTATAATGGTAATATTATAACGGTGGCAGAGTGTCATGATCCTTTAGGTTCCTCCCCTTAAACCCTGTCTGTCTTTGTCACTTACCTGAGATCATCTCTTCCACCTACTTAGAAAGAGCCATCAGTCAACCCCAGCTGGTGCTACCTGTTTGAATCATCTCACATTTAATAATAATAATAATAATAATAATAATAATAATAATAATAATAATAATAATACATCCTATTTATATAGCGCTTTCGTTACTCAAAGACGCTTCACGTTGCATTAGTCATTCACTCTACACTCGATGGTGGTAAGAAACTACTGTAGCCACAGCTGCCCTGGGGCAGACTGATGGCTACTTCTGTTTCTTCTCAGAATCAGAAAAGGTTTATTGCCATTGTCAATGAACAAAATACACAAACATACTTTGGTGATTTGGTGCAACATACAACAATTAACAATAATAAAAACAACATATATGAAATCAAAAAGGGCATGCATTAAAGAAAACAATTTAAATTTACTATAGGATAAAATAAAAATAGGGCTTGGTATGTACACAAAAATGTACAGTAAATTTTACAGATGTAGTGCAGAAAGTGAACAGTGCAGAAAGTGATTTATTAAATTGTAGTTAAAGTGGCAGGTGTTTTGACGTGTTCATGAGTCCAACAGCCGAGGGAAAGAAACTGTTCTTGTGGCGTGAGGTTTTGGTCCGAATGGGCCGTAGCCTCCTGCCTGAGGAGAGTGGCTCAAATAGTCCGTGTCCAGGGTGAGAAGGGTCAGCTGTGATCCGAACTGCTCGTCCCTGAGCCCTGGAGACGTACAGGTCCTGCAGAGATGGAAGTCTGCAGCCGATCATCTTCTCAGCAGAGCGCACAATGTGCTGTAGTTTCTGTTTGTCCCTGGCTGTGGCTCCAGCGTACCACACGGTGATGGAGGAGGTGAGGATGGACTCAATCATGGCCGTGTAAATCTGCACCATCATCTGCGCTGGCAGCTTGGCTTTCCTCAGCTGCCGCAGTAAGTATATCCTCTGCTGGGCTTGCTTGATGAGGGAGCTGATGGTGGGCTCTCACTTGAGATCCTGGGTGATGTTGGTGCGGGGGAAGCGGAAGGAGTCCACGGTGATGGAAGAGTCTGTCATGGTGAGAGGGGGCTGAGGGGCTGTGACTTTCCAGAAGCCCACGATCATCTCCACTGTCTTCGATCCGACACGCACTGCCTTCGATCCGACAGAAAGTCAGTGATCCACCTGCAGGTGGAGTCAAGCACGTTGAGCTGGGAGAGCTTGTCCTGGAGCAGAGCAGGGAGGATGGTGTTGAATGCAGAGCTGAAGTCCACAAACAGGATCCTGGCATAGGTTACCGGGGAGTCCAGATGCTGCAAGATGGAGTGGAGTGCCAGGTTGATGGCGTCGTCTACAGACCTGTTGGCTCTGTAGGCGAACTGCAGGGGGTCCAGCAGGGAGGAGGTGAAGGACTTGAGGTGGAGCAAGACCAGGCGTTCATATGACTTCATGACTACAAACATCAGCCTCACAGGCCTCCACTCATTAAGTGCAGTGATCCGCGGCTTCTTGGGGACAGGAACAATGATGGATGACTTGGAGCAGGCTGGGACGAGGCATGACTCCAGACTTCAAAATGTCTGTGAAGACTGGGGTCAACTCTCCTGCACAGTGTCTTAAAGTGGCGGGAGGGACAACGTTTGGTCCAGCAGCTTTTCAGGGGTTGGATTTCCGAAAGAGTCTGTTAGTCTAATGAGTGGTGGGGGAGGTGGGGGGGACCGGAGTTGGGTTGGCAGAGGTGGTTACAGAAGGGGAGAGTGGGGTGGCCTCGAACCTGAGTAAAAGGAGTTGAGTTGCTGATCAAACAGGATTTATTACCAAACGAAAACACAAGATACCACTGGACGAGCCTTACACACAATGAGCCAAGTGCAATAATTAAAATCAAAGGTCATCTGACACATCCACTGACTCTGGAAAGGGGGGTCAGGCAGGGCTGCGCCTGGGTCTTGTCCTGTTTGGAACCATTGGCCCAATTTATTATCAACTATACTATCAAAAACAATTCATGGTGTTACAATCAATGGGACAGAACATAAAATTGCCTTCAATGCAGAGGATGTTCTATTCAGCAGGGGTGTCAAACTCAAATCCACAGTGGGCCAAAATGTAAAACTTGAACAAAGTCGCGGGCCAGTATTGAACAAATGAAACTTTTAATATTGACACCAAACAAGATTTGCTTTAACATTGAATATGGAACAAGCAACACTTATTACTATACAATATATAATGGGATTTGTAGTAATAACGATGAATGAATGCGCTGTATAATACCGGCGCGCCAAGCCCTAGTAGTCATTTGGTATAGCCTCTCGGGCCAAATATAATTACGCTGCGGGCCAAATTTGGCGGGCCAGAGTTTGACACCTATGTTCTATTGTATCTGACCAAACCAGAAATGTCCATACCCAATGTGATCCATTTTCTTCAAGAAGTTGGTCCAATGTCTGTATACAAATTACATTTACAAAAAACTGAAATTCTCTCTTACTGGCATCCCCTTTAAAAAGCCTTACCCATTTAAATGGCAAATGAAATATCTTAGATATTTAGGTGTGGTACTCCATAGAGACCTATCAACAATAATGGGAAAAAATTATATCCCTCTTTTTAAGATCATAAAAAAAATCTTGAAGAATGGAATCTTTTCCCAGGATTGAAACTATAAAAATGAATGTTTTGCCCAGGTTACTTCACCTGTTCCAAACACTTCCGGTTTCCATCCCCAACCGTCTGTTTGATGAGTGGAATAAAGCAATATCGAGATTTATATGGCAAGGGAAAAAAAACCTGTATCTGATTCAAAACTTTACAGGGGTTGCTGTGCAGGCCTTATTGGCGGATGATGGATGGTTGGGGGAGGTGGAGAACCCTTGGGCGAAGTCTGTTCTTGCAACATGAAGGGAGCTGACGAACATACAAACTAAACAAAGATGTTAAAATCTTAAATTGGCTGGTTTACGATAAAATTTCACACCTAGCGGCACAGACTCAAGATTTAAAGTCTGGACAATAAAAGGCATAACGGTATTTTACCAGATTGTAAAGGAGAATCATTTGAAGAGCTTTGAGTTGAAAGAATCCTTTGGCTTGGAGAAACAGGACTTTTATAGGTACAAGGTAGTGACAATTGTAGCCCTTTGACTGAGATGTTTATCAAGGCTTATAAATCAAAACTTTCAAGGGGAATTATATCTAATGCATTTCTAATCTGGACAGCTACTCTACTAAATATCTTAAAAACAAATGGGAAAGAGAGAGTGTTCTTGTTTTGACAGACAAAGAGTGGGAAGATGTTTGTACATCCTTAAGGAGTACTACAAAGTCACATGTTTGCAGAGAGTTTTGTTGGAAGAATATGTCACGTCTCTTCATAACACCATGTCAAAGTGCCCATTACTCACAGGGAAATATAGACTGTTGGAGAAATTGTGGCAGCAAGGAGGCAAACCACTATCACATATTCTGGGACTGTCCTGTTGTTCAGAAGTTTTGGACTAAAATTTAGGATGCACTACAAACAGTTTTTGACTTTACCTTTCCACTCAATTTTGGAAATATGTGCCTGAGCCTGAGGACTCCTCCCATGGACACAATAAACGGTTGCCTCTGAAACGTACGCTTAGCAGCGGCGAAGAAGGCCATCACAAAAAAATTTATGACCTGGATAGACATTATTTGGGACTTTAAAAAAATTGAAAAACTCATATTTTGCCTTGATCGTAAAATGGACAAAGTTGAAGGACTATGAACTAACTAGGATTTTTGGTTTACGTGTGCCTTGATTTTTCTTTTCTCACCTTTTGGATGTCTGCTTGATTTGATTTTTGTCTCCTGCTCTCTCTCTCTCTCTCTGATCCTGTTCTTGTTTCTTGTTTTTTATTTTTTTCAAAATATGTTAAAAAAAAAAAAAAGAAAAAAAAAAAAAAGGAATTGAGTCAGTTTCCGGTCGTCTGCAGCGTGGGGGGCTCTGAGCTTGTAGCTGGTGAGAAGCCGGAGCCCTCTTCACACAGAGGCGGGATTGTTGTCAGAGAACTTCTTCCTCAGATGCGTATTGTACTGTGATCTAGCTCAGCTGCCTCCTTCTGCTGCCTTAACAGCCTCAGTTTTGGTGTGAACCAGGGTTTGTCATTGTTGAAAGTGGCTTTGGTTTGTGTTGGTATAATGCTGCCCTCACAGAATCTAATGTATGACATCACAGTGTCCGTGCACTCATCCAAACTATCTGTGGCAGCTCTGAAAACCTCCCAGTCTGTAATGTCCAAACACGCATGTAGCTCCGCCACTGCCTCACTGGTCCACTTCTTAGAGGTCCTCACTACAGGTTTGGAGAGCTTCAGTCTCTGTCTGTACGTGGGGATCAGGTGAACCATGACGTGATCTCAAAAGACCACAGTGGCTCGAGCCAAGGCGCGAAATGCGTTGCTGACTGTTGTGTTGGTCAAGCGTGTTCTGCTATCCGGTTGGGACTTTAATAGATTAAATTAAATAAATTAAAATCACCCAGGATAATACACAAGGAGTCCGGGAAGGTCTGCTCCACACAAAAAACCTGGTCCGCAAGTGCTCGGTGGAATGTAAATAGCGGCAAGAATGAATGAGTAGAATGGTTTGCAGTTAATGAAAAGATATTCCAGAGCAAAAGAGCAATGTTTGGCGATCACAGTCACATCTGTCGACCTGGCTTTGTTAATGTAAAAATAGACACCTCTGCCCCGTGTTTTCCCCCCGGAGAGGCCCTTTTGTCCATCGGCGCAGAGCAACTGGAGCCCCTCCAGCTGCACGGCACAGTCCGGGACCGTCTTGCTGAGCCACGTCTCCGTGAAGCACAAAACATGAGATGAAGAAAAGTCTCTGTTTCATCTAATCAGTTGCGCCATTTCATCCAGTTTGTTGGAAAGTGAGCCAACGTTAGAGACAAAAATCCCAGGTAAGGGCGTACGTGCGCCGCGTTTCCTAATGTGCAGGAGTGCACCGGTACGTTTTCCCCGCTTGTGGCGTCTCACTCTCTTGACCAAAGAAAGGACTCATTCCGCAGCAGATGCTAAAAAAAACTGGAACTAGATCCATAGTTGTAATTCTGATGGTTAAGAGCTCTTCATGGGAGTAAGAGCACGCTGACACACGATTTACACACAAAAACCGACAAAACAAAGTACACCCAAATACAAGGGCAGACTTTTGTGGCGCCATCTTGGATTATCTGCAATCAAGCTTGGCCTACCTTAAGCCGGTTCAACCACCACACCCTTCATCTGTTTATACTCCGAGGTAATTATGCACCTGGCTCTTTGCAGAAAACTATTTGTTACATTTTTGAATGTTGTAGAAAAAGATTCAGTTGTAGTCATCTGGACTCTGTTTTAGAAAAAACAAAACGTTTCAACTCTCATCCAAGAGTGAAACGTTTTGTCCAGATGACTACAACTGAATCTTTTTCTACAATGGAACACTCCTGGACGAATGAGGGATTACACTGACATGTTTCTAAGAATTTTGGGCTAAAAACCTTGGAACTAGTTCGGGAACTCGAATCCACAGCCAGAAGATTTTTGAATGTATTATTATTATTATTATTATTATAAATTTTGTTTTGTTTCCAGTGTTGTTCTCTCATCATTCACCTCTCCAGACTATATTTACCTGATCACCTCGTGGCTCCTGCTCCAGCGTACCTCCCAGCCCAGAACCAACCTGCTCCGACAGAACCCCCCTAGCCCAGTACCTACATGCCCATGCACAACCCCCCCGGTCTAGTACCTACCTGACCTGCTCCAAAAGAACCCCTCCAGCCCAGTACCTACTTGCTCCAGTAGTTTTACGTAAACATCTGTCAAACTATACCCCTCTTTTTCCATTATGAAGAAAGACCTTAAAAATGTTAATCTTATTCCATATTTAAGTCTAAAGGCGAAGGTCATACTTCATAAGAAGCAAAAAGTTTGTTCGTGCACCTGGGGCTGTAAGAACAAGCCTTTGTGAGGCAGTTCTTGTTCTTGACACATCAGCTGGACAGAACCTTGTTTTGCAGGGCTGTCCGTCAACTAGGCCCTGATTGGCTAAGCAATATCAACTGTTCTGTCTGTGATGATAATCTCCATAGCAACAGCCCAGGGGGCTGGGTCTAGAGGAGTTCGGTTGCGGAGCTAAATCAAATGTTCTTGTTCTCACAGCCACGAACATAAACAAACTTCTTGATTCTTATGAAGTATGAATTGCCTTAAGTCAAAGGAATTAATGTTTTGCCCAGATTTATCAGTCTAATTCAGTCGCTCCTATTTTCCATCCCCATCAAGCTATTCAATGAGTAGTATAAAACAACCACTAGATTTGTATGGCAAGGTAAAAATACATTTTCATTATTTATATTTTCATCAAATATCTGCCCGGTGGTGGAATGGTTAAGGTCTGGGTAACAAAAAGGTATTTTGTTTAGTTATTTTTTTTACAAGATTGTAAAGAGAAATAAAATGAAAAGCTTTGAAATGTAAAAGGAATCATTTGTCTTGAAGAAACAGGACTTTTATAGATGATAACAAATAAGGAGTTATTATCACTAAAAATGTAAACAGAGCAACAGCCACTATAATCCTGTGACTGAAATCTTCATCAAGGCATATAAATCAGAACTTTAAATTAGAATAATATCAAAATTATATAAATATATTAATAATCTGGACAAACACTCTACTAACAATATTACAAATAAATGAGAAAGAGAATGTTATTTTAATTTGACTGAAGATGAATGGAGAAAGATATGTACAGTGTGACAATGGAGGACAACAAAGTCACACGTCTGGAAAGAATGCTATCGGAAGAATGTATCCTGTTTTTCATAACACCATGTAAAAGTGCTCACTATTCACAGGGAAGTGTTGGAGAAATGTCGTTGCCTGGAGGCCCACCATGATCATGTGTTCTGGGACTGTCCAGTTGCTCAAAAATATTGGACTGAAATGAAAAAAGGCACTGCGGACTGTTTTTAACATCATCATCCCACTCCATTTCAGAGCTATGTATTTGGGCCTCAGAACTCCTGCCATGGACACAACAAATGGATACATACATCCGGCAGTAGGAAAAAGACAATCACAAAAAAATGGATGACACAAACTATGTGGATTAAGGACTGGACCGAAATTATAATTGATATACGATTCTTTGGATGTCTTTCTTTTATTTAATTTAGTTTTATCTCTTGTTCCCTCAGGTCTCGCTCTGTTTCTTGTTTTTAATGTTTTTTAAATTTAGAAAATGGACGATAAAAATGAATAAAAGGTCTCCTATGGTCCGGGACAAGCGTCAGTACAATTCCCCTCAATCCTGCAGTGGACAGTTCTTCTTCAAACTGTTGAGTGAAGTTTTCTGCATGCAGTGGAGAAACGAAACCTCATTAGAAGTGCTTCCCAGGGTCCCGAGGGTCAGCAGAAGATGAGGCCGTCTCAATTCTGTCAGCACATTTCTGCAATTCAAGTCCAACACAACTTAAATTAGTCTATTATGGGAGCCACGGATGGATCATTACAATTGGACATTAATTACAGAGCAAAGCAGCGTGTGAAATATAAATGTATTTCTCCCACTCTAAGCTGTCCTCGGAAAGGTAGTTTCTTGGTTTAAAATGGCAGTAATTGTCTGTTATGGGATGTGAACGAGCCAATGCACCACTCAATGACAAAGGAGCTAAGAAATATTCAGATGGTAAATCCACAAATGTTGAAGACTTTACTGCACCACAGCTTTTATGAGCGTTTTCACGATCATACACGCTCTACCCATATTGGTACATTAAAAAAATAGGACCACTAATTTTGAATAAACTACATACCAGAACAGTGTAAATAAACCGTTGAAGTGTAATTTCTCCGTCAATACAATTCAGATTGGGATTTCAAGAACTATATAAACTGTTTTCTTTTTTTCTTTCATGAAACATGGCAAACTTGTGTTCCCAGTCTGAGCACTGGGTTAGTTTATTATTGTTCTGCAAGACGCTTAGGACAATAATAATGCCTTACATTTGTATTGCACAATCTTGACAGACCTCATTATGCATTCACTCCACACTTGACTGTGGTAAACTACAGCAAAAAGATGCTCTATGTCAGACTGATGGAAGCGAGGCTGCTAATTTGTGCTCTCCGACCAGCACCACCTACATTCTCACAGCAGATTCATAGGCAAACGCCCTTTGCACACAGGTGATGTCTGGGTGCTGTCCTCGGCTCTTCTCCTGCTCTGTACAAACTGCTGTACAAACGTCAACAATGTATGAAACTTTGCTGTATTTTGCGTGTGCACACAAGAGGTGCGAGTCCGTGTGCAAAGAGGGGAACAGGGGATGATGACAGCGTGGCAGATTACAAATTTGCGAAAAATTTTCACCACGTGAAATCACCTTGATCAAACACTTAAATAAATGTGAAATAAAAACACGTGGTGAAGCGCAAAGCGCTTTCTGCACCTCACGCTCCATTGGCACCAGAGGCGCTGCACGCTGAGCCGCACTGAGCCGCTCCTCTGGACAAAGAACTGACTCTGGTTGCAAAAAGTTCACCGCCACTCGCTCCATATTTGAGCCGGCTGAGGTCTGTCAGGACGTGCATGTTTGTAAAGGGCAACAAGACCATGTTGTGTCAAGGTCTGAGCTAGAACGGTTTGGTCCTTCCTCCTTGTGGAAGGAAAAGGATCAGGTTTACCATCTGCCAAAAAACTCCTGAGAACAAATTTATTAAAGGACACAAAATGTACTTTTTGGAGCTTTTAACAGTGTAATCACATTGCTCCCTCATCAAAAGATTTGTATTTAGCTTCATTCACTCTTGTTACATTAATCCTGTTACAAGGTCTGAGAAAACACATTTTTCAGATTTGTGACATCAAAGGCAGAGAGCCGAATGTCTTTTGTGCGTTTTTTAAGTCCATAAATCATTTTCAGACTCCTGAGCATTTGTGCCTCAAATCATGTTTAAAGCAAGCTTTTGTTTATTTTTCCATGGTAATTCCCTCTGCTTCCAATAATAAAAATGTGTCCTTTAAGTAACAAACCATCTTTAGACATCTCAAGAAAGAAATCTGAAACAGGGAAGTTGTCATTTAAGCACTTGAAAGTATGTACGGATTTCTCCCATTTACTGCCCTCCACAGAAAATGTCTTCTGGTTTGAAATATTCTCGGTGTAACAGTCCCTCTGCCGAGTGTGTTTGCTCAGCTGCGATTTATTTTACCATTTGAATTATTTGAATGGCAGAAACTATTTCAGACTCACTCGCTTTCATTTACTCATGTTTGCTTTTCGTACTACTCCATTTCGGCTCCTATCGACCATTGTGGAGCACCCTTCTACAGCTTTTGCACCAGTGTGTGTGTGTATTATATAGACGCCCATGCACGCGCAGACATGCACACACGCACACACACACACACACACACACTGCAGCGTTAACAGGCTAAATGAATAACCAATAAGCACAAGTTTTTCTTTTCCTTTTCTCTGTGTGCTCATGACACTGCGCTTCAACTGCTTTAGTGACTGCATTATCTGACACAACATGAAAGTGTTGCGCACACCCGCTCCTGCCTGCTCCTGCCCGCTCCTGCCTGCTCCTGCCCGCTCCTGCCCGCTTGCCTGCCTGCTCCTGCCTGCTCCTTGCCCGCTCCTGCTTCCTGCCCTCCTGCTCTGCTTCCTGCTCGCTTCCTTTGCGCTCTCTTGCCCGCTCCTGCCCGCTCCTGCCTGCTCCTGCCCGCTTCCTGCGCTCCTTTGCGCTCCTGCCCGCTCCTGCCCGCTTCTGCCCGCTCCTGCCCGCTCCTACGCGCTCCTGCCTGCTCCTGCCCGCTCACTGCCCGCTTCTGCCCGCCTCCTACGCGCTCCTGCCTGCCTGCTCCTGCCCGCTCCTACTGCGCTCCGCTCTCCGCCTCGCCTCTCCTGCCTGCCCTGCCTGCCTGCGCTCCTGCCCGCTCCTGCCTGCTCCTGCCCGCTCCTACGCGCTCCTGCCTGCTCCTGCCCGCTCCTACGCGCTCCTGCCCGCTCCTGCCCGCTCCTGCCCGCTCCTACGCGCTCCTGCCCGCTCCTGCCTACTCTGGGTGAAACTTTTCCTGACCAAATATGCTTATTTAAGTTAACTTAATTAGCTCAACATTCGTGAAAACACAAATATTTAACTTAAATAAACTTGAGCAAACACATCAGAGCAGAGAAACATTGTGGTCAGCTGACTTTACGCTCAGCATGCTCTTGTGCCAGCTGACACATTATGTAACTTTCTGGTGGAGGCATTTTATCTCACATTTACAAGTTGTTTTATTCCTTAAAAGGATTTTTTAAAGCAAGTGTCACCTGCTTGTCTCCATGAGAAGTTTAATGCCACATGGGTGAACTTTACAGGGTAAGTAATAACATGTCTAGACAGGAAAAGACCAGGAAAAAGACTTGAATATAAACCCAAAGCTTTTTCACTATTATTTTTATCTGATTTAATTTTGAGACGGGAAACTTTTTTCGCCATTATAGACATTCATACACGGCGGCATCTTAGGGAGTTAACATCATGAGCAAACAAGTGTCTCACCATCTATTATCTCTGCAGCCGTCAGAGGAGAACAATGCCAAGGAAAGAGAAAGCTGAAACTGAATTATGGAGTAAAAGCCATAGAGTGGTCCACCGTGGTGACAGGCTGCAGATAAGGAAAAACCCATTTATAGAAAGTGTCCACTCAGCAGAGCCACCAACCAGTTAAAACAGAACAAGGTGAGATGGACAGATAACAGCCTTCTTTGCGATGGAAAGAAATTGCATTTGAGTGCCATTTCAAAATACAGTGTAAAGGTTTCCATGTTCTGACTTAATGGAACATAACTAAACTCACCTGAGAATAAAAGTATCCCCCATGAGTCCCATTAAAAGTGCACTATGTCACTTTTCTATGGGAAGGTACGCTATCCTGCTTGTCTCCATCATGAAGTTCTTGCTTTGCCTGGAGTTTTCCTCAGCAGGACATACATTTATCTTTACATATATTATAATCGCAAAAACATTAAAAAAAACATGCCTTCTTACTTTGAGCAGACTTACAGCTCCACAGATCAGGCAGATAACTGGAAATAACTTTTGTAAAAATGAGCAAACCTGAGAAACATTAGTGAGCCTCAAACTGGTCAAATACACTATGGCAAACCAACATTAGTAATCTTGCTATTTGTTGGTATGACTCTGACTTGACTTTATCTGGATTTGTGCATTTCAACTTGGTAAACTTTTAAGCCCTCCACCACCTAGCAAAGTGACGCATTGCGGCCCTGTGACTCATCCCGCTGGAACCAAAATCCAAACAAACTGAGCGTGATCAACTGCGCAACCTAGCATAAGTTCTGTGCATGACACAAAGGCAGGGGAACTTCTGTGTGTGGGCAAAAAGCTCTATTCCTCACTGTTCAATGACTACAAGAGCAAACATGGGCTGTAGGACTTATGTTGGACCAAATCATTCTTAAAGTAGTCTTTGATGCTGGTAGTCCAATTTATTTAACTTTGATTAATGCATCACTTTCCTCTTAAAAAGCACAATTTGGATCCTAATGTTCTTACAAACTATAGGCCAATATCTAAACTTCCCTTCCTTTCTAAAATGTTGGTAAGGTTGTCTATCGCCAATTGCAGTCCCACCTTGCCTGTAATCACATTTCTGAAAAAATTCAGTCATGCTTTAAGCAACAACATAGCACAGAAACTACACTTTTAGGTGTTTTTAATTATCTTCTTTTAACACTTGATTCTGGAAATCCTGCTGCCCTTCTGCTTTTAGATATGTCCTCAGCTTTTGACACAGTTGACCACAGTATTCTGTTGTCTCGTTTAGAACTGTTAGTGGGTGTTAAAGGCCCAAATCATATTTGTCAGAAGGAACCTTCTTGGCCCACATCAGTCTGAAACTGCCCATTTGAACTGTGGTGTACCTCAGGGTTCCATCCTAGGTCCGTTCTCTTCGGCATTTATTTGTTGCCATTAGGATCACACTTTAAAAAATACTAAATCTTGTTCCATTGCTTTGCTGATGACGTGCAAATTCACATTCCCCTGCAGTCAAATACCCAGTGGCGGCTGGTGATGCAAAATATAGGGAGTGCTATTTGACATTACTGTGTTTTTGTTGGTTTTTTTATGTCCAAAAGTGAATATTTTACATTGACTGTATAAACACATGTTTTAAATACACATTTACAACTGAATTAATGAAGTAAACACACTTTATTTCCACTTTTGGTAATGGTAATACTATGACTTAGAGGCAGATACCATTTGTGAGAAAATACATTTGTCATAAAATGCCGTTTTACACTTCATAAAATATCAAATTGTAAAGAGTAAAACAAAAGTGACACTGAACCGTGTAGTGCATAGTAACAATTACTACATTAAGAGAAAATAAAAAACACAAACAATTGTTGTTGCCTGTTTCATAAAACGGTACAGAAAACAAAACAAAAAGATCAGCTTCTAAGTGGCATTAGTTATCCTGAAAAACATGTGTATAACATTTTATATTTTTATATTTAACCATCATGGGAAGTGTTTCTTAAAGACAGGTCATTTATAGCATTCTTTTATGGGTTTTCTAATAACCAAAGCATCTATTTATTAATAGTTCAGCTATGCTTTCAGCATTGGCATTATCCAGCGTAATAAACTAAAAAAAACGCTCCTCTTTGGTGTGTTTGCAGTCAAGTGCAGTCGAGAACAAGTGCTACACTGGTTCGACACATCAGATTCTCATTCTGAATCGTTTTGGACGTACGTTTGAACACAGACGTCTGCAGATGCAGTTTTAAAAAGTAAACACGGAAAACAAGGCACTTGCACGTCGAGTTGACAGAGAAGCGCTGCACGCACCTCCATGGTGTAAACACTACGCCCCATCGCCCCTAATGGACCACTGCCACTGCAAATGCGTCCTCATTTGAGCCAATGAGTAACTGCCTCAGAGACATTGAAGACCTGATGACTCTTAATCTTCTACATTTAAATGGCTGAAAACTGAAATAGTTGTTTTTGGTGATTCAGATGTATTAGGAGGGGTGGAGAGTGTTCTTGGTCCTCTGTCTTCTTTTAACCTCCCATTTGTGAGAAATCTTGATGGATTCATCTCTTAAGCAGGACAAACAAGTCATTGCAGTTGTCCAAACCAGCTTTTTTCAGCTGAGGTTACTAGCTAAAGTTAAACCGTACTTACCTGCCAAGGACCTTGAAAGAGTGATTCACTAATGTATTACATCCCGCCTGGATTACTGCAACTCTCTTTATTATGGTTTCGATCTGACCTCTCTTAAACGCTTGTAGTTAGAGCAAAACGTGGCGGCCTGGCTGCTCACAGGTACAAGCCGTCACCAACACTTTACTCCAGTCCTGGCATCACTGCACTGGCTTCCAGTTCGGATTCAGAGAATACGATTTAAAATGTTGTTTATGGTTTTTAAGTCTTTAAATGGAAAGTTTATTTGTAGAGCACAATTTGTACACAAAGCAATTCAAAGTGCTTCACACAACAGAAAAACATTCATTTAAATAAAAAAACAGATAAAAAAGCGTGCAAATAGAATCCTCTCATATACACAGCTAAACAAAACTGTTTTTAACTTGGATTTGAACAATGCCAGAGTAGAGGCCTGTCTCAGATGTTCAGGAAGACTGGCAGATTTTAGCTGCATAAAACTGAAACGCAGATTCCCCATGTTTAGTCCTGACACTGGCACCAGCAGGAAGTCGGTCCCTGAGGTCCTCAGAGCCCGAGATGGTTCATATGGCCACAGTGTCTGATTCCCGACCCAGACATTTACTGCATGTCCTTTCTTCTCTCTCATTTCCCATTTCACACCACTTTCCTATCAATAAAGCCTATAGCGGCCCAAAAAAAAAAAAACACCTAAATGTCTGTGATATACTTTGGTGCTAGGCCATAGAAGAGCAGCAGAGCTGTACACAAAGGCAATTCAAAGTGTTCACACAACAGAGAAAAAAATGCTTTAAAAATCACAAAGAAAAGACAGAAATCACAAGACCTTAATTTAAAGAAATTTAAAGTGCCATTTTCAGGCTATCCGTCAAATAGAGTACAAAGAAAAATCATTTCAGTCATATGCACAGCCAAACAAACTGTTTTTAGCTTAGATTTTAACAATGCCAGAGTAGAGGCCTGTCTCACATCCTCAGGAAGACTTTACAAATTTTAGCTGCATAAAACTGAAACGCAGATTCCCATGTTTAGTCCTGACTCTGGGCACCAACAGGAGGCCGTCCTGAGGTTCTCAGAGTCCGAGATGGTTATCATATGGCACGAACATGTCAGAGGAGAGACTTGTATTACAAGCAGAGCTGCTTTGAAGTTTATTCTCTGAGCCACAGGGAGCCAGTGCAGAGACCTGAGCACAGGACTAATGTGATCGTACTTCTCTGGTTCTTAGTCAGGACCCGAGCAGCAGCGTTCTGGATGTACTGCAACTGTTTTACAGCTCTTTGGAGAGGCCAGTGAGCAGAGAAGGCCGTTACAGTAGTCTAATCTACTAGAGACAAACGCATGGATAAGTCTCTCCAAGTCTGGTTTAGACACTATACTTTTGATTTTGGCAATGTTTTTTAGATGGTAAAAAGCTGCTGAGTACATTATTACCCCCAGATTATTAACTTGATTTGTTTTAGAGCGAGACTCTGGAGGTGACTGCTGACACTTTCTCTTTGTTTCTGTGGGCCAAAGACGATGATTTCAGTCTTGTCTGAGTTCAGCTGGAGTAAGCACAGATTTAAGGAATCTGGTGGATAACACATTGAGACAGCATGCAGAATGAACTCAGGCTGGTGATGATCTCCTGGACAGTTTTGTCAGTTACAGGTGCAAAATGAATCAGCTTCTAAGTGTCTAGGTGGTTTCAGGGTTATTATTTTGCGTTTTGGATAGTTGATAGAATTTTTTAATGCCCTGAACTTTGTCATTAAAGAATAACGCAAACTCATTACACTTGGATGTGGAAATGAGTTTCTAACGGCAGCTGAGCTGGAGGGTTTGTTAATCTGTTTACTGTGTCAAACAGGACACGCAAGTTGTTACTGCAGCTTCCAATTATTTCAGAAAAATATCCTTCCCTAGTTCTACATAAAATGAGGTTGTACATGTACAACTTCTCTCTGTAAATCTCTTTTTGAACCTGGAGCTTTGACCTTGCTCCATTTCCGTTTGGCCCGGCGGCACTTCCCTTTTCTGTGCCCTGACCGAATCATCATTTCTACCATGGCACCGTTCTGTTTATGTTTTACCAATTTTAAGCCTTCATAGGGGCAATGGTGCCCAAGAACATTCAAAACACCAAATGTATCAGAGTTCAACAAATCGTTAACATTTGAACATGATACATTTTCAGTTTTTATCATTTCCATAAACCAGGGGTATCCTGATTTTTTTCACTGAGGGCCGCATTTTGAAGCGGAGGGCCACAGACGACATGACAATGAAGTGAAAAATTGAAATTTTGCATTTGATGTAGTTTTGATGAGCCTTCATACCTTTACTAAGGCTTGGAACATTAATACATTCCAAACATTAATAATTTTACAGTAAAAAGTACTACTTTTGGTTGTTTGGGGCAATGTAGTAGGAAGCCTGAGGGCCAACAAAATTGGTCTGAGGGCAGCATTTTACCCCCGGGCCATAGTTGGTACACCCCTGCCATAAACAGTTCATCTGTGCTGTCATTTATGTGTCTCCTCCGAACAACTGCAGGACCAGCCGGTGGTTGGGGAATAATAAAGAGGTCAAAGAAGACGCTGAAATGATCCGACAGAGCAGCATCAACCACACTGCTATTTGAAATGTTAACCCCCTTCGTAATTAGAAGATCTAGAGTGTGCCCTCTGCTGTGGGTGGGGGCACTCACGCGCTGAGTAAGACCAAAGGTTTCAAGGACAGCATCAAGCTCTTTTGCGTTTCTGTCCCAATTATTATCAACATGAACATTGAAATCACCTGTTATGAACAAACCATCATCTAAGTATACGACTGAACGCATCTCAGGAAAATCATCAATAAAACTTTGGAAGTGCTGGGGAGGCTTGTATAAAACAGTGAAGAGAATGGACGAAGACTGTTATAGCTCCATTTTAAAAGGATACATACTCACGTGATGAACTATTTAATCTCTAACAAAAGCACACACACCTCCCCCTTTTTGGTTTCTCGTGTTTCAGATTCACACTTAAAGTTGATTTGAGCAGATTATATGAGAACTACATTTTCTGCGTTTTTGTCAACCGATGTTTCAGTTAAAAACATATAATCACGATTATAAGAAATACAATTATTAATTAAGAATGATTTGTTACATAATGATCTGACACATGATGTCTTTCCATTTACTCATTGATGCGCTGCAGTGTTTCCAGGATGGAAAATGCATGACCTATCAGAGCACTTCTTTTGACGAAGACGTCTGGCTCCAATTACACATTATTCAGAAACTTCTGCAAGACAGAACTGCGTCCTTTGAGGACTGATGATGCTCTCCAAATCAAAAATACACATCCTGCCGACAGCGCCATACCTTCTGCCGTCTTACTACAGCAATGGGAGGATTGCTATGCACTGGACTTTAGTTGTAAGACCCTGATGAAATTACCTGGCGGCCAGACTTTCTCTAGCTGTAAATTCCACAGCAGAATGGTCACAACTCCTCTGCATCTCCGGCCAAACACAGACATAATCCAAAACTCTGCAGCCCGCATTATCACCAGGACGCCCTCCCGCCATCACATCACCCCCATCCTTCAACAACTTCACTGGCTCCCCATAAAACAACGGATTCACTTCAAAATTATCCATACTTTCAAAGCTATCCATAACCTGGCTCCACCGTACATCTCTGAGCTCCTCCACATCTCCACTCCCTCTCGCTCCCTCAGGTCCTCCTCCTCTCTCCAGCTCTCTGTCCCCTCTTTCCGTCTTATTTCAATAGGGGGGCAGAGCCTTCAGCCGCTCTGCTCCTCAGCTCTGGAACTCTCTCCCTCCTGACCTCCGCAACATAGACACCCTTCCACTTTTTCAAATCCAGACTCAAAACTCACCTGTTCAGACAATCCTACACCACATAACTCAATCACTCCAACACCACATA
Source organism: Chaenogobius annularis (assembly GCA_015082035.1). Lineage (NCBI taxonomy): Eukaryota > Metazoa > Chordata > Actinopteri > Gobiiformes > Gobiidae > Chaenogobius > Chaenogobius annularis. Next base: position 545,661 of record BJKM01000381.1, on the reverse strand, counting down.
ACTCAGTCACTCCAACACCCACATACACTCAGTCACTCCTACACCACACAACTCAGTCATCCAACACCACATAATCAGTACTCACACCACATAACTCAGTCACTCCTACACCACATAACTCAGTCACCCTAACACATAACTCAGACTCCCACCACATAACTCAGTCAACTCCAACACCACATAACTCAGTCCACTCCAACACCAATAACTCAGTCACTCCAACACCACATAAACTCAGTCACTCCAACACCAACATAACTCAGTTCACTCCAACACCACATAACTAGTCACTCCTAACACCACAATAACTCAGTCACTCCTACACCACATAACTCAGTCACCCTACACCACATAACTCAGTCACCTCCACCACATAACTCAGTCACTCCTACACCACATAACTCAGTCACTCCCAACACCGTAACTGTCAAGCAAGTCACTCCTACACCACATAACTCAGTCACTTCCTCCACCAATAACTCAGTCACTCCTCCACCACATAACTCGTCACTCAACACACAAACTCAGCACTCCTCCACCACATAACTCAGTCACTCAACACCCATAACTCAGTCACTCCTCCACCACATAACTCAGTCACTCCACACCACATAACTCAGTCACTCCTCCACCACATAACTCAGTCACTCCAACACCAATAACTCAGTCACTCTCAACACCACATAACTCAGTCACTCCAACACCACATAACTCAGATCACTCCAACCACCACATAAACTCAGTCACTCCAACACCACATAACTCAGTCACTCCAACACCATCATTCCAGTTCTGTACTGTGGGTTTTATGCTGTTGTTTTATTCTGTTGTTTATTTTGTTGTTTTATTCTGCTGTTTTATTCTTCTTGTACAGTGTCCTTGGGTGTTCTGAAAGGCGCTTTTAAATAAAATGTATTATTTATTATTATTATTATAATCGTCTAATTAGTCTAATTTGTTTATTTCAGTGTCACATGGCAAATTAACAAGCTCATCAGTCATCTCATTAAAACGAACTTCTCTCATCTCAGATAAATAGTGTTTAATGCTTCGCTAATTGATTCCTTTCTTGTACTTGTAAGGTGCCATATTTGTGTTACAGATGGACCATGTGTTTTCCAACAGAACTGGCAGAGATAAAACCCAGGCCCAGACTACATGTCTTTGTGAACAAGAATAGACTTGGTTGGCCAGACTACAAACCGAATGTAGGAACACTCTGGTTATTTTACCTTCAGATGACAATAAATATTTACTTGTTTAACCGGAACAGTGTGCGATGGCATTGGCATAAAAATAAATATGAAAATATACAGCATTTTGCATCCAGCCTCAAGGAGACCAAGGTTTCAATTTCTACTGGGCCAAACATCATCTGAAACACATCTGAAACTACTTTTTTTTTCAGACTTTTTCAAACATAATACATTTTAGTACACAATCACAATTTAATAATCAATCAACAATATGCATTCTATTAATTTTCCTTCAGCTGACATAAATATTTAAAGATCAAACTTACACAAAATTCACTGCTTAGTCTCCTATTAAAGACTATTGTTGGGTGCTTTGATGACAACTTGAGGCTAAAACTCTTGATTTATCCCCCATTCTGTGTCTCCTAATTACAGCTTTTCTTCGGTAGAAATCAAACAGAAAGAATTAGACTCAGGGCTGTTTTAAAGTGCTCAATTTGGTTGATGAATTGGCTGGAAACTCCCACGAAAGTTCCCTCAAAGTTTAAAACAAGCTATTAATTGGGCTGGACTGAAGGAATTGAATTGCCGTAGTAAGAAGGCAGTACGAGGATACAAAAGGTAAGCCTATGTTGTTATTAATCAAGAAGTTTTAACAAGTTGACAACCAAGCAGAAAGAAGGGAGTTACAGGATGTGTTAAACCTACGGCAGTTTAAAAGCACACTGTCACTTTTCTGGTTGGGTTCTGCCGAATCTCAGTCTATTGAAAATGTTATTGCTTTGCTCAGATCTCTGAAAAAATATGATGCAAATTGCACTTGTTTAATTAATTCCTATGATTTATGAGGTAATTTTCTCTTCTCCTCTGGGGCCTCACAAAAGTTTTAACTTCTCCAGATTTGTGACGTCAAAAGTCGAAATCTAGATGTCTTCTGCGCTGTTTTAAAGTCCATCACCAGCCTAGTTCTGAGCATTTTTGGCAATCAAATAGCATTCAGTGGTAATTCCCCTCTGCTGGCAGTAGATAGAGTGCTAGCCTGACTGAGAGACTGTAATGTATGGTTATAAATACATTCATTATTTTAAGTTCTAAAACATGTGATGCCAAAGCAAAGCGCAAGTTTAAAGGTCAATAACAATACAAGTGATGCTTAATACATGTCCTTTAATATCATATGGTGGAACATTACAGGCAAAGCAATAACTTCTCCATGGAGACATGCAGGTGCCTTTAATTCGTTTTTCCTGCTTGGCCACATTTTCCGCCTCTGAACCTTACATCGCCCTGGTCGTCTGCGTCTGCTGGCAAAGCGTGGACAGTACAGCTTTTATGACACTGATGAATTAATATAGCACAGCCGTGAAAACAATCAATGAAATCCGAGCTTGTAATCGGCACTCAGCCATTTGCAATCAGCCACATGTCAGCTGGTCATAAAGCCTGCAACATCTCCGCCATATCAGACCAATCCTGACACTGGACGCTCAGTGTAGTAATGTGATTCACCGGGGCTTCAATGGACGGTATGAAGATTTCCAATTAGGAGTGCATGTGCACATTTACCATTTGCAACCGCCAATGTTTACAAAGACTGATCAATACAGATGTTGCACCGATGTTAGAATTCACCCTGTAGGAACATTTGTCTTCTGCATTTGACCCATCCTCCAATGTCCAATGCATTGGAAAGGCTGATGCAACTCGCCTCGTATTGTGATGTATTTGCTATCTGACTGCGCCATATTCTGTGCTTAGCGCCTCCAGGTTCTGGACTTGGGTTAGTCTGGGTTGAACCCGGGGATGAAACATCATTCCAAGGCTGCATTTCAATATTAAATTGAATGTATTTTATTTATGTTATCTTACTTTTTCAAATGTGGGAATACATTTTAAACTGAAAATCAAACAATGTTATTGCGCACGTCTTTCTTTGCCTGTATGTGAAGTCATGACTGCAAACATCTCCTACACAGGTTGTGCTTTTGAATGCCACAGATATCAATCATTAATCCAGACACTATCACCATATATGGACTGGCACCATCCCACTCCAGGAGCCAAGTCCAGCCTCTTTACGCCAGCGTTAAGGTCGGCAAGGTAGCAAAATAGCGCCCTTGAACTGCCCCCTGGAAAAGTCTCTCGTTAATGCTAAGTCCAGGGGCAGAATACGGCCCCTAGTGTGCAGCCGGCCATAGCGATTAACAATTTAAAACTAAATAAAACTGAGGAGAATGTTCCAAAGTTTGGATTTAACGTTCTATGTCCATGGAATCATGAAGCTGTCGTGCCTGCAACTGGAATCTACGCAGTGCTTCTTAGGATTTTAGGAGCTGGAAACTGCGTTGGGGAGAAAAATGTGGCAAGAAAAATAACATTTAAGGTTTTTTCCCCCCAATACAAAACATCAACCCACTCACTGTACATGGAACCTTCATTGAGGGTCTGTAAATAAGCCAGCTGCAGCTCAGAATGGTTGGTAATCTGGTGTTATTCTGATATTGCTGCAGTAGTCAGATTATATCCAAAACACGTGCGCTATTACTGAGAAGAGTGGCAGTCGTCATGGTTACGCAACGCACAGTGAATGCAGGAACAGGGAAGCAGGGGTGAAGTGAATGAGAGAATTTGGACTCAAAGATGCCGGACAGAGCACGGAGAAAGGCACAATAAAAAACACACAGCATTCTTTGGATGCATCAGGGTTTATTTAAGAAGCTTTCAAACCAGACGCCAGTCAAACTTTTAGGCTGGTACCAATGTGGAGGTAAACATGCAATGAAAACAGCTGAATATGCTACTTCAACTGGAATTGTAAGGAGCCCATACTACTGAAGCGAACCAGCGATAAAATCAGAGAAGAGCGATGATTAGAGCAGTGATTCCCATCTGCAGAGTCCAAAATATTTACTGATAACAAACACAATCTTCAGTGGTCATATCATTTCAGCAAACCAGTGTATTTGTGAGGCTGAAGAAGATTAGAAGAAGATATCAATCTCTGTATGAAGGTGAATCACTTTTGTATCTTTTTCAATCTATATATTTTTTATGGTCAACAAGAGCACAATGCATGGAAACTTTTTTTGGAGCATTTACGTTGGTTGGTGTTAGATAGCATGTTGCCGAGGGATGGTCTGCTGTGCTTGGTCTTATGAAGTGATAACGTATAGTGTTAATTAAAAGACACAGCTTTTAACCACATTCTAACAATGTTCCCTCATCAAAAATATAGCTAGAGTTGTATATTTAGCTTCCTTCATGTTTGTTAACAGTAATCCTATTTACGAGTGTCTTTGGCGCTGAACATCGAAAGCTCTTTATCCAAAGAAAAAATCCAGAGGTCCATAAATCCTCACCAAACTTGTTCTGAGCATTTCCGCTGGCAAATCGTCTTCATTACAACTGTCTGCTTATATTAGCAATAATTTTTGTTCAGTTCTCCATAATAATTCCTCCTGTTGCCAGTAGGAATGCTAATACTATTCCTAAAACATGAGATGCCAAAGCAAAAAGTACTCAACATAAACGTCCCAGTCCAAAGTTTATCAAATGTGTCCACGTTCAGATTAAGGTCAGAATGTTGGTTTTACCATTTGTCTGATGTCTGTTACAATGTCAGTCCAGTCTTTGATCGTTGGTGTTTTTGTGTCATCCATTTCTTTGTGATGGCCTGTTTTCCTGCCGCCAAAAGTACGTTCCGGTGTCCATTTAATGTGTCCATGGCCTTAGTTTTGCGGCCAAAATACATACCGCAGTTCTAAAATAGAGTGGGATGTCAATGTCAAAAACAGTCAGTTTGCAGTGCATTGTTAAATTTCAGTCCAATATTTTTGAGTAACAGGACAGTCCCAGAATATGTGATAGTGGTTTTCCTCCTGGTGCCACAGTTTCTCCAGCAGTTAGAATGTCCTTGTGAATAATGGGCACTTTGACATGGTGTGATGATAAAACTTGACACATTTTTTCCCACAAAATTCCCTGCAAAAAAGTGATTTTGTGTTACATTTTACGAGGTAAGACACCATGTTTGTTTATACAGGAAGTGACCATGCGTTTTGCTGATTAGTTAATCTGCCTGTCAATCACGCCTTTTGGAAATCAGGGAGAAAATTCCCCGAGACGATTAACAGAATCAGAAAAGGTTTATTGCCATTGTCAATGAACAAAAGTCAAAAACGAAGAACTTGCTTTGGCATTAGATGATGATGTAAGACTAAATGAGTCCACCCCATCCACTCATGTTGACTTTCAGACCCCCAGGAGCACAGGCTGAGGTGGTGGTGTGGCAGTGATCTCACACTCAAGCCTACTCTTGAGTCCTGAAATTAACAATGCATTTTGCTCATTTGAAAGCCTCATGCTATCAATCACATGTCCAAATTGGAGAAACCAAAAAGGAGTTTTGTTCGTGGTTCTATACTGACCTCCTGGTCCATTTTTTTAACAGAGTTCTCTGACTTTATATCAAACTTGGTGTTAGACTGGGATAAAGTAGTGATAGCTGGAGGCTTCAATATCCACGTGAACGTGAATGGTAACTCTCTAAGTAATTCTTTCAACGCCCTATTAGATAGCATTGGTTTTGCACAAAATGTAAATAAACTGACTCACAGTCAAAAGCACACTCTAGATCTTGTTCTAACATGGAATAGAGATTAGTGACCTCATTGTCTTCCCTCAAAACCCTATACTGTCAGATCATTTCCTAATTACCTTTCAGTTTGTTCTTAAAGATTATCCAGCCCCACAAAATAAAGTCATAATGAAAAGGACAATATCGGAAAAATCTATCTCAAAGTTCAAAGAAATATTAGAGCCAATATTCAATATATGTGATCCTGCCGAGAACAGCTTTAGTCACTTACACTGGGTAAGTGATCAATTTGTCGACTTGACCATGAATTACAATGAAGAACTGCGTTCACATAAACAAAGTTAGAAAATTAGAAAGACAATTCCGTCGCTCCCACACGGAGGAATCCCTAAAATCATGGAAAATCTGTCTACTGTCCTATAAGCAGGCTCTGCGTAAGGCCCAAACCAGATACTATTCAAATTTGGGTTTGGATGTATTTAAATGTTTTTTTTACTACGCTCTTTCTGTTCTTTTCCCCCGCTAAATTCTAATGGCTGGTAGCATTCCATGAGTTGTTTCTAATGCATTTTTATTGAGTGTTAGCCTCAAAATATCGCAAACCATGAATAAATAGGACTTCTTTGGCGAATGACAACCCATTGACCACATGAGAGTGTAACAAACATTACAGTGTGTAGAAGTGTTAAGCACCATTTATTGAACTAGTGATAGAACACCACAAATCTTGCATACATTAAACTTTAGGAAATTGAAAACAAGCAATAAGAGTCAAAATCAAACTTTCATGAACATAAAAAACCTTTTAGTAGACAAATGGCTGTTTAGATTTTGTTGCTTCATTAAATTGAATTGAATAGAACGGACATTTTTTGGTCGGCTTAATGTTTATAGTGGATATTTGAGGACTTTTGCCTATTCAAAAAATGTAATATTTTGAAACCCATGGATAGAAGCACCTGTAACTGAATAAACACAAGCCACAGTTACAGTAAATGCCACACAGGCTGATCTGAATTTGAAGATTAGAAGTGTGAAGTGCTGAACCGTGGTTGCAGAAAAGCTGTATACACCACGCTCTGAAGACAGCTGGGTGTGTGGGAGCATTTCCAAGTCTTATCTTTACTGAGGGAGGCTGATGTCGAGGTCCTCCCCACCAGAGGAGCAGCAATGAATATTCTATGGGGTTTTATCGCCGCCTTTCAACTTGCTTTAGGTTCACTTTCTGATGTTCCCTACTAATCTTTTCTGCTCTTTATCTCACGCTGTCTGCAGACATTTTACTTCACAAGAAGGAAACGTCTGATTGCATTTGACTATCAGGTTCCAAAGACTTCTAGAGTTTGTGTCAAGTTGTAGTTTTCAATGCTAAGTTGCCTATATATTTTATATAAATGAGATTCCACGTTAAAGTGGCTGTTCCCGGCTGTTTTGAAACGGGAAAAACAAATCTAGTTCAACTCTTTACAGCTCCACATGTATTGCACTATGACTCGCTGAGCCCAGAGCGAGTTTTGCCATCCCGGGTAAAACCAACAAACGTAAAGCAACGTTAACACAAAGGTGGGGGAGGGGCAGGTGCAGGAGAGCAGGCAAAGGTGGGGGAGGGGCACTGTTGTTTCAATAAAAATGCACTGTTGAGTGTTGGTGGACAACCATAAAGCCCCGTGGCACGTGCCCAGTGAAGTCTGTCACTTCCTTTAGTTAGTTAGTTTACTACATTCACATGTTTATGAGGAAATGGACTTGTGCATCGTGGCTGCGCCTGTCTTCAGCGGGGCGAGGAGGAGGTGTACAAGCATCCGGGTTTAGTCCTGATTCCATTGTAGGAGTCATAGCTTTTTTTACTGTTTTTTGCACTGAATATGGCGTGGCACTGTCCTCGTACCACAAGGACAAATATCTGGTGCTGATGCTTGACCACTGCCTTACATTGACTTTGCATTACAATGTTTACAGCAGACAAATAGCGCAGTGGAGAATTCTGTTCTATCTACTATCTGCGCTATCACAGAGCTCTGTGCTCGGGCTTCTGCTATTTCATTATACATGCATTATGTTGATGTATGCTGATCATGCCGTCCTGTACACGCTGCAAATGTGACTATGGGACATGACAAAATGCATGATTGGCTCACATTCAAAACTTCATCACAACAGAGGTAGCTAAGTCCTACCTCCACTATATGCTTTTTCCTCATATTGATTATTGTTTTACAGTGTGGTCATTTGCTGGTGTTTCTGCACTCAAGCCAATTGAACAACTCGACAAGCGATCAATTAAGAGACTGGATCGGAAACCTCAGTCATATCCATATGTGCAATAAATGGCTCTGCCCCATCACCTCTAGGGGAATTCCTCAACAAAATAACCTGTGAAACCAGCACTAAAACCACAATGAAGGGGGACAGTCAAGTGCAATTTAGGAAGCGCACCTTTGCCCAGAATGTGCTCTCTTTGAAGGACTGCACGAGCTGGAACAGTCTGCCAATGGCCACCAGGGACAGCGCCCCCTTTGTTTAATTTAAGACACAATTTACGGAATAACGTGACCATTAGAGAGACATCTACACATTGTATCCTCCACAAGTCTGAATGTGTGTGTATGTATGAAAGTCGTAGTAGTGAGCACAATCATAGGCCCTTTATCTAAACGCACTATTAAATTCATGTACCTTTACACTGTTGTATCTACTTTTACCCCCTGCCCCATGGGACTATGGATGGAAATTAGCTTTGAGCCATATTTACAGCATTTGCTGTTCATTAAGACATGCTGTCCCAAATAAAACAAACAACAAACAAACAAACAAACAAACAAACAACATGTAAACACAAATGAATCTGTTTTGACCAAGCACACTTCAGTTAGGCTGGGACACTTCCCTGAAAAGAGTTCATTACTGAAAAGATCTCATCAGTCCTCATTGGATGAGCACGGATCACTCAGGGGCTGATGTTTACGTGGGCGGGGCAGAGTGAAGCAAAAGGGAACAACAAAGTTGGCGCGAGTAAATGGGCTAAATATTTACCCAAACACTGGAAGATGCCATGCTTGCAGCTTACATCTTGCTACGTAACAGCCAGTTAAACCCGCAAGCGACGATGAAAGGCCTTGACCCCACTACACATCTGTTGTTTGGTCACAGATTGACCTGAAACATGTGGCCAACGCAATAATATCTTCTTAACAATATAATATAACATTCTAAGTTTAGAAAAAAGACTAAGTGTTTGTCGTCTTCTACATAAGAGCACCCATGATACTGCTGCTCCTCAGCTAAAATAGGAATTTCAGCTTTTTCTCACGTGACCGTGCGTTTGTGGAATATGTTACCAACTGAGCAGCTCACATGTACAAACTATCACACATTTTCACACCTGGTGAAACAGCTGCTCCTTTCAAACCAAACATGTTCCCATAATGTGGACTGATGTTTCTCTGCGTGGAAGCTTTGGAGAGTGAATGATTGATGCATGCGGAGAGGACTGAATGTGAATGATGTTCCAAACCTTATATGAGGGTCTACTCATTGCAGTGCCATTTCGCTTAAATTTGAGTCGATGAACTATTACAGCCTGCCCAGCGACAAAAGGTACAATTAATCTCCACTGTTAAGATGATTGAATATTGTGCACTGTCCCTGTCGAAATAAATAAATAAACAAACCAGAAAAGTTAAATTGCGCAGCTTTAAAAAGAAGATGACCATGCTCCTGGGTGGTGTAGTGGTTTGAGGCGGTGCACTTGTGTGGTTGTTTAAATCTTGGCATTGTGGGTTTGCTCCTCTGCGACGACCATTTGTCAAATGTCTCCCCATTTCACAAGCGAGGCCATGTCCAATAAAGTCAACAGGCCATTCAAAATATATATGATACGATGACTAGATACATAATTAGCTGTGGAAAACCATATCTGTTAACTGCTATATTGTTTTGTGTTAGCTAATTCATTCTGGTAAGCAGACTCTGTTTGTTGGCATCACTTCTGAGAACAGGGCCCTGTTCTCTAAGGCGTGAAATGAGCGCACAGGCTGTATCTCCCCCTCAGGTGCTGATACAAACCCTTGTGTGCTTTAAGCCAATGTGGGGTCAGAAGAATGGGAACCGAGCAGCAGCGTTTGGGCCCAGACGCAGAGACAGGCAGCAGCCTCAGTGAACACCCAGTGCCTGAAGAGCTCCACCATGGGACCGTCCACACAGGTCACAGCACGGGACGTAGACGACAAGAAAAGGGCATGAAAATTAGGATTTATTGAGTTGTGTTCATGTGACAACTCTCTAGCATCTCAATGGTTTAAAACTGATTTAGAGAAATTCATTGTTGTACCATTCATCCACAACCAGCACCACCATGATAATGCACGGCCCCCTTGTTGCAAGGATCTACACCAGGGGTCTCATTTTGGGCAGCGGGCCGAATTTCGATGCTCAGGCTTAACATAACGTAAACAAATTAAACAATAAAAAATATAAGAATTAAAAAGCTATACATATAGCCTAGTAATAGTTCTATGTGGACGCTGTTGCACAAATCTTCAGCATGTGAAGTCTATATTCATGCATCAGCAGCAGGAACAGGAACATGGACGTGTGATATGATTTCTGATATTAAATGTTGATATCACACGCATGTTGATATTGATGATCAAACGTTTTTTTATAGTTTAAGCTTATCTTAGTGACAAATTATTCATGTAGTGAATCAAACGACTGCTCACAGCAGCTTCACTCATGTTCATACTTTATTACACTCTGACCTGTGTTCATAGCTGTGGCTCCTGATCTGTCCAGGTTTGCTCTGGTTTGGATGTGTTCCTCACAGAGCATCATCACAGAAGTTTGTTTTCTTCCTCATTAGCGCCACTTAGCGCTTAGTGCATCTCTAACGCCCACAAAACCGTCTCCTGTCTTTCTTCCACGTGTTTCCCAAAAAGGTATCAGCAACACATTCAAAATACAAAAATACAAATGTGCACCCAGAGTTAAAGTTTGAAAACTGCACCTCCCTGATCTATAAAAACTTTATCCATCTTCTACCTCTATAATAAATCCACATTTTTCATTTTCCTTTACCCTCCCCTTCGACACACAATCCACGCAAACAGTAATCAACCTTTCGTTCCTCTGTATTGGCTTCCGCAGAGGACCAGGACGAAGGCAAACAAGCCCGGCCCCAACCCAAATCAAACTGGAAGATAGAGAAGAGAATGTGATGAGGAAACTATATATATATATATATATATATATATATAACTTTTTTTATATAGTTTAACACACACACACACACACACACCAGTATATGTGTGTGTGCGTACAACAGCAGGGATAAGAGACAGGAGAAAATAGAATAGGCAATATGGTGTCAATAACAGTGGGTTTTAGTCTAAAAAGTAAAAAACAGCTCCTCAGGCCCAGTGTTTAGCGCAGAATCAGACGTGATTAACTGTGTGATTAAAGATGCAGTGAAAAGAAAGAAGCAAAATACAATGCTTGAATTAAGTTTAAGTTTTGCTGGTAAAATAATGGTAATAAATTTTGTATTTTATAACATTAGGTTTCATTGGGCTTTTGTGTGCATTTTTTCCTGAGCCACACGCCTTCCTTGCTCTCTTAACCTGTGCTTGGACAAAGATGTCAGGAAATGAGCTTCTCAACACCCTAAGTTACCACTAAGATCGGGGGCGAAATAAAAAAGCCCCTGTCTTGGTCAGTGAGTCCCTGATAAAAACCAAGACCAAGTCATTTTTCACAAAGGTTGAAAATAACCCAACTCATGCCACAGGGGGCGGTCGGCGGAGGACCGTGGAGCAGGCTGTTGTGGAAACAATTGCTGTGGAAACAATTACCGAGAAATAATTAAATTGAACAGTTTGTCTTTCTCAAAAGGTGGATCTTTATGCCCAGTAAATAATCACATTCCCTGACAAAGGCAACTGTCCCTCCTTTTCCAGAACAATGACAATGCACATCCTTTTAAAGGCATTGACACAAACTGACACTTCCGCAAATCAGCACAATCAAATCAGCTCCAAAAATAAGAAAAAATCAAGGTCCAAAGATTCGAGCTCTCTCATTGGGAGGTGACCTGACCCCCGAGCCATGTTCCGAGACATGACTGGCACGATACAGAGGCGCCGGACCATCTTTATCAGTACACCATATTATCATATTATCTGCAAACAAAAACAACACAGACAGAATTACATGACATTTTGCCATTACAATGTTAGGAATAGGACGTTATATATATAAATAAAGGCCCCACGCGGCCCAGGAGCCAAACCCAGGACCTTGTTTCTGTGAGCTGAGAGTGCAAACTGCTGTGCCACCATGACGCCAAATACATTAGTGTTTACATAGATGCAAGTAAACAGTGACGTCCAGTGAGGTTCATGCCTAGTGAGGCACTCACTCTTTCAGAGTCAGATTTACCAATGCGAACCCAAGAGAGCACCTTAAACATAATGCGATTGACAACAGTTGTGCTTTATATCTCATTTCAGCATTCTTCACACAAACATGTGGAATATTTGATTTAAGGTCAAAATTAATTCCAATTGAGCCAAATTCCAGCCTATTTCAAGCCAAAATAAATAAAAGTTTATGGTCTTACCTTAACATTTTGATAAGCCGGATTGTAAATAAGAAATAAACAAGTTCAAGAACAAAGAAGATAGAGCAAACAGTGTAAGGGCTCAGAAGCGCCCTCTGCCGTGAGTCAGGCGTATTGTTTGCCTCACCGAGTGAACTTTTACTGCTGTTTTTTATAATGAATCTGCGAGCCGAAACACGTTTCAGAAATACATCCCATACATTATCCAGGATATGGAAGTACAGAGCACATCGTCAGGGTGTTTTATTTGTTATATACAGAGCGACAGCGACACATTATCTGCATCGCATACAGCCATGCATTATACTGTACGCGGTGAGGCAGAGCGCGGTGCTGCCTCACGTCGCGCCTCCTCCCTGTATTTGAACGGCAGTTACGGGACATGCGGAAATTCTGATATTCTTAATTTTTAAAAAAATATTGTTCCATATTGAATTAAAAGGGAAAGGGGGTTTATAATACATACCAGATGACAAATATTCACTTTAATTATATTTTCTTATTCCGTTTTTTTTCTCCCAAGATTGACAGGTGAGGCTCAGCCTCCCCTGCATGCATGTCACTGCAAGTAACGTGTTACAAGAGCATAGAGCAGGGGTCAACAAGGGCTCAGGGGCCGGACTACAAAATCACAGCACAATTTTATTTTTTATCTCTATAAGATCCACAAACAACTCACAGTGGCACAATTCAACAACAGAAATCAACTTAGGACTAACAATATAACATTATTAAAAACATGGCAAACCCAGTGTTGACTAGAAACCTGACTTGACCAGTGCAAAGCAGACCTGGACCTGGAGCAGGTTTAAACCAAGACCAAAAAAAGGTCCAAAGCAGGACTACAGCAGGTCTAAAGCAGGTCTAAACCAGAACTAAAGCAGGACTAAAGCAAGTCTAAAGCGGTTCTAAACCAGGACTAAAGCATGTCTAAAGTAGGGCTAAAGCAGGACTGAAGCAGGACTAAACCAGGACTAAAGCAGGTCTAAAGTAGGACTCAAAAGGTCGGATCACAGCTGACCCTTCTCACCCTGGACATGGTCTGTTTGAACCACTCCCCTCAGGCAGGAGGATACGGTCCATCCGGACCAGAACCTCCCGCCACAAGAATAGTTTCTTTCCCTCTGCCGTTGGACTCATGAACACTTCTAAACACCTGCCACTGCAACTGCACTATTCATCACTCTACACTCAAAACTGTAAATCTTACTGTAACTCTTGTGTACATAGTAATGTTTGTTTTGCCTATTTTTTTTTCTTTTTTTTTTTTTTTTTTTTTTTATTTTATACTATAGTAATTTTAAATTGTCTCTTAATGCATGCCCTTTTTGATCTCATATATGTTGTTGTTTTTATTATTGATCAGTGTTTTATGTTGCACCTTAAGGCCGAGACAAGTTCCTATGTTTGTTGATTTTGTTCATTAACAATGGCAATAAACCCCTTCTGATTCTGGTTCTGATTCCAAAGTAGGACTAAAGCAGGTCTAAAGCAGGGCTAAACCAGGACTAAAGCAGGTCTAAAGTAGGACTAAAGCAGGTCTAAAGCAGGACTAAACCAGGACTAAAGCAGGTCTAAAGTAGGACTAAAGCAGGTCTAAAGCAGGACTAAACCAGGACTAAAGCAGGTCTAAAGTAGGACTAAAGCAGGACTTGGACTCAGGCCTGTCTAGAACAACACAGAACTAGTCTAAACCAGGACTATTTTAAAACTAACAACAACAAAAAACAGTAGCTGCCAACAAAAAAAAACTCACTTTTCTATTTAGTTCTTAAGGACAAACGCAGCTGTCACTAGGCCAACATCACGCATGTTTTTGGAGTTCTCTGACCTGCAGCGCCCAAGACCACGGCATCTATTTTTAAAACTCGCTTCATGTCTATTAAAAACAACTCAGACAGAGCATTGAAATATATGCAACGTAATGAAATGGACAACGGGAAAAAAGTTACTGAAACCACTAAACTGGTGATAAACTAAACACCTGACATATCTTTCCTTCGCCTCCATAGTCATGTTCTATGCATGTTAAGCTGTAAAATGAGTGTTTCATCACAATCTGACGCATATTCACTGAGAACTTAGCTCATGAGTGCTTGAATTTAGATGCGCCTAAAGCAAAGGGGCACATGTCCCGGGACGAGACCGAGGTCCATGTCAGAAACCTCACCCGTGGGACAACAGGGCAGTTAATATTGCACTCTTCCCTAAGCGACCATGCGGTTACTGTCCCTTTGTAAGTGCATCACGGCAGTTTATTCAAATCCATAACCTGAAATCTCAGCAAAGTTCTTCCACCTGCGGTGTCAAGCTTCTACTAAAGAACAACTTTGGACACATTGCGATGTATTTGCAGACACAGTACCTTCTATGGACTGACGCTGATGCTGCAGACTTTTAATGGTTCTTAAAAAATAGGGCTTTTGTTTAACACGTCTGAAAAGAATTTGACACTTAAATTTGACCCAACACACAAGACTGTTCTATGGGGGTATAATTTCTCAGTCCAGTAGCTCCATCTGCACATGTAACTGAGGGTCTGGGAGCAGGTGTCACCTTTTAGCTCTGACAAGCGAATGGCTTTCCGCATGAATAGAAGCTGATTGAATTGCACCAGTGTTGTTCCGCACTTGATGCAGACACACACAAACAATTTAGTCTATATTGAACAGTTTACTCCAGCCTGATATTCTTCTGCTTCACAAGTAGCAGACTGTCCACCAAGATTTAGTTTCCACAGTAATTGGGGCGTTTGTGTTTATATGGAGAGTTCAATCTGTGGTCCAATCAGACCAGAGATGTTTGTTTGTCATCGTCCTTGAGGTGCTTTTTTTCCAAAAGGTATATTTGTATATTAAAACATATTGTATATATGTAGAAAAAGATTCAGCTGTAGTCATCTGGATGAAGATGTACAGCGCTTTGGGATTCTGAACTCGCGTGTCTTCTGTTCAGTTGAGTTTCAATGGGCCATTATCAGGAGGTCCCGCCCTGTGGGCAGGGCTTTCACAGAGTAGGATATAAACCTGAGTTCTCAGACTTGTTTCACAGATTGAGAATGACTCTTGGATGAGAGTCGAAAACGTATCGTTTTTTCTAAAACAGAGTCCAGATGACTTCAACTGAATCTTTTTCTACAATGGAACACTCCTGGACGAATGTGGGATTACACCGACATTTGTATATATATTTTGCTACTTCTAGTACATGAAATGCCAAAGTAAAGAGCATGTTTAAAGGACACATATTTGTATGCTGTCCATAAATCATTGCCACACTCGTTTTATACATGTCTGTCATCCAATCATGATCTTTACAACTGTGTGACTACATCAGGACGTCTGAGGCTATCTTGAAGGGTTTATATAAAACTTGTGTAAGTCCCTCTGCAGCCAGTAGATGGAGCCAAAGCTCAGTTACTCTGGCGTTTCCTAAGGCCATGCCAAACTAATATTGATTTTTGTTAACTGTTTGTTTGTTTGTTTTTAAAAATAAGATGCCAAAGTAAAGGTACTCAAGACCCTGTTTAAACAACAATACAAACAATAATATTTGTCCTTTAAAGTCGAATGATTTTGGCGAAATATGTTACTGCGGTTTATGTTTTAATGTTGGATTCTGTGCACATTTTAAATAGGTTCAGGAGCTGTAAGCTTTGAAATGTCTGTAGATTTCTAAACTACAAGTTTGGCATAGGTTTTACGCATTCAGAATATTTTGCTGTTTACGCACGAAATGACGTTACTTAAATTCATGCCGTCTTTGCAATTTGGTAATCGCGACCATTCAAAATGCGATTCAGATTCAATTGTAATATATTGTGCAGCTCTATTTCCAGTACACAAGTGTAAATGCTATCTTAAAGTGGGACCAAACTATGAAACAATAGCCAGAACCGGACTAAACCAGAATCCAAACTTGGCCTATCAGAGAAACACATTACAATCAACATGATGCAAGTTCCAGAAGTTATAATGCATTTTGAGAACCACTTTTCAGTTTCAATGGTCCTGCACATTAACATAAACCAGCGTGGCAATTGGTGCTTAATGTGTTTTTTTTCTGTGTAGAAGACATCATCAGACTGGTGTAGCAGGGTAAATACGACCGCATTATGCAACGCAGCCAGGCACCGGGCGGGTCTGTGGTTCTGTTCGGTACCATTGACTGGAAATGTCTCTGCCGGACAGAGTTTCATTATTAAAGACAAGTCTGCTCACAATGTCAAACTCTCCAAAGGTAAGGAAGCCAACGCATTACCCAGCATGCACCTGGCTTCATCTCCTCTGACAGAAAACAGACACGCACTCAGTGGGATTTATTATCTGAGATATTAGTTGCAGTAAATAGTAATGTAATAATGGCATGTACATGTATTGTATTTAAGTTGAAATCACATTGGAAAGACGAACATCAAAATCAATATCAGCCTTTCTAAGAAAGGGTCTTGGGTCGAAATCAGATTTTTTTGAAAACCAAAAAAAGGCTCATGGCAGGTTTATGTTTCAAATGCATTTGACATTTGCAGTTAAAAATCACATTGGGAAGCCAGTGCATAGCAAAACATGAAAAACACAACCACACAAACAAACAATGGACACAAGTGTAGAAAACGCTTCAGTTGTAGTCATGTGTTACACTAATTATAAGCTGTGAATTTGTTTAGTTAATTGCTGAATTTACATTGTTTACATTCACCCCTCAGTTCCTCCAGACGGCCTCCCCCGCTGATCTATCGTGACATCACTGCAATAAAAAGTATCCATTCCAAGGAGCCTTTTATTATTATTATTATTTTGTACTTAATAGTGTAAAAAAAACACACACAGAAACACACAACTTCCTTTCACATTTTCATCAGATTTATGCAGCACATTTTAAGACGTTCAAAGTACTTTACATTGCGTTATGAATTCAGTCCACACCTGGTGGGGGCAAGCTGCTGCTGTAGCCATTGATGCCCTGGGGCAGACTGACAGAAGTGAGGCTTTGTGTGCCAGGGCCAAACTCTGCTCAAATTATGACATCAGATGAGACTCTTGCATTAGGAGTATAACGTACTGTACTTGACTTTTGTTTACTTTGATCACATATGCTCAATAATACTAACTGGCTGAATAAAACTGAACTAAACAATTATCCCATGAGTCACACAGCAGATTATATTGACAGTTCACATTTACTCTGAATTTACAGCAAAAATGTAGATGAAAGATTTAGAGCAGGTCTAAAGCGCCAACAGCCGCATCTTCTAAATAATGCACTTTAGTGACCTCTGCCTTCATCCACTTTTCATACTTTTAAAATATTAAGCTCTACCTGCCGTCCAGCCAAGTCCCCTGCAAGTTTGATTTTTGAAAAATAGGGCCAAAACACAAAAGGGATGGGTTTGAATGAGTGTGTCTCAGGATGCCTCTCGGGGTTAGATTTAGGGCCTTCAGTGACTATAAATCTATTCATAATTTACTGGTCTCATTACAAATTAACCGTTGCTAAATCATTTATTTTGGTTCAACATGTGGGCAACCATTTGTGAGAGTGATGGGCGGTGCTACTGACTTTTGTTTTGATCTGACACCTAATAATACAAGGAGCTCCGCCGCTGCTGGAACTGATCTAACAACTAAATGTATGTGTAGCAAAACTAAGAAATGTATTGAAACCAAGAAACAATCTATAACTGCTGGACTAAATCAGTTCTAAAGATGATGTTTTGCTGTTAACCAAGCAGCTTCTTCATCCATGTATACATGGATACAGCTTCTTCATCCATGGATACTGCTGTTTGGAGACACACCTTGAGCTCAATGATTTTTGGATGTATTTCTCACCTGGAAAGGTTAATGCTTGAATAGATACACAAATAAATGTAAAGAAGTGGGCTCAGTGGCAGAGTGCTCGTCTTCTGATCTGATTCGAATCCCGCTCCCAACATTAACATCCTGATAGAGCCCACAGGTTGGCAGTGCGATCGCAGCTACCTCAGGTGAATACTGCCGTTGTGTCCAAGACACTTAACCTGCCTCACCCCCAGTGTGTGTGAGAATGGGTGACTGGTTCCTTGATGCAAAGTGCTTTGAGTGCCATGAAGGTGTATAAATGTGACCATTTTAAAGAAACAATGTTTTTGAGAAATTTACAGCATATGAATCAAATTTTAATCAAGATTCAGTCATTGTAGCCCAGTTCATTGTTTTTATGGACAGATTTACATCAAACCTGGACCTGCAACATGCATTGGGATGATTTGCGCTGAGTGCGAAGCAGCTGGGATGATAATCAGCACCTCCAAATCCGAGGCCATGGTCCTTGACCAGAAAAAGGTGTCTTGCCCTCTCCAGGTGGGTGGGGAGTCCTTGCCCCAAGTGGAGAAGTTCAAGTATCTCGGCGTCATGTTCACGACTGAGGGAAGGATGGAGCGTGAGTTTGGCTGACGAATCGGTGCTCTCGATTTATCTGTCAATCTACGTTCTTACCCTCACCTATGGTCATGAGCTTTGAATAATAACCAAAGGACAAGATCCCAGATACAAGCGGTCGAAATGAGTTTCCTCCGTCGGGTGGCTCCCTAAGAGATAGGGTGAGGAGTTCAGTCACACGGGAGGAGCTTGGAGTTGAGCCGCTGCTCCTTCACGTCGAAAGGAGCCAGCTGAGGTGCCACAGGCATCCGGATGCCTCCTGAGTGCCTTCCTGGGGATATCCCATTGGGAAGAGCGGAAATCAGAGGATTGCTATCCTGGTCTGATCCAGAATATGAAGCTCAATGGAAAAGTATTCAGCTATTCAGGGTCTATTAGAGGAAGTGGAAAATCCTTGGATAAAATCTGTGCTTACGACTTGGAAAGAACTCATGAAAACCTATAACCTAAACAAAGATGTTAAAAACAAAAGGCATAAAAGGTTTTCTACCACATTGTAAAAGAAAGTCACATGAAAAGCTTTGATATGTTGGGAAAAACAGGACTTTTACAGACACAAACAAGGAGCTATTATAACCTAAAAATTAAACAAAGCAACAACCACTGTAACCCTTTGACTGAAATATTTATTAATGCTTATAAATCAGAACTTACAAGATAAGAGGATAATATCTAAATTATATAAATCTATTAACAATCTGGACAACCACTCTACTAATTATACAAAAAATAAATGAAAAATGTATTTATAAATGTTATTTTGACAGTTGAATAATCTGAAAATATGTACATCTCAGTAGAGAACCACAAATATTCCATGTGCACATTAGTCACAGTGTTGAGTTTCCGCAAGCCATTAGCGCCAAAATGAGTTCTTTACACAGTTTGACAAGCAGTTTGTTTCATCAAGCACCACAAAAACTGTTTAACAACTATCATTTTAGCTGCAACTTTCCAAGGCAACGATCCAGTACTACCTTTACATTAAGTGAATGAAAGCAGCAAGACCATTATTCAATATCATTTGATTTTACACAGCAAAATTATTATAATGGTTAAAATTCCTTTAATTTGTGATTTGAATCTGAATTTCTGTATGCTAGAATATGATTAAAAGGTCGTCATCAGGACACTGTTTTAAAAATCAAGACAGTTTGACTTCCATCCTTTTCGATCTGTTGGAATTGTTTGAGCAGCAGCATTTATTCTCTCCTGGGCTCAAATTGGGATGGTACAAAGGGGAGGAGTTATAACTGAAACTTGCCCTGCCTTTTTTAACATTTTGGGTTGAGGTCTGGCCCTCTCCACCTCAGAGCTGTCAAGTGTCCATTGTTCATGGTTTATTTCTTATCAGGTTATTATTGACTATAGATTATAGAAGGGAGGTTGTATCTCAGACCACTATTTATTCTTATTTTGACTCAATTTACTTTATTTGCTTATTTGACATAGGTTATTTAACTTATTCAATAACATTTTAAACTGGTTTCAAGATAATTAAAATGAGATAAGAAAATAGTTTCAGTCAAAAACAGCTTGAACCAAGCAAAATAATGTGGAACAATAGAATATAATCTAAATTAAAGATTACAATTTTGAATTTTGAAGTAATTTTAATAGTTTGTATTCATTCCCTTATCAGTCACACTGGTGAGACAATTGCCCTGGGGCAGACTGAATGGAACATGACTGTCAATCTCTGACCAATCTACCAATCACACATTCACACACATAAGGTTTGATTTAGAATTTTCTAATAAAAGTCAAATAAAAAATCTCAGTTTTCTTATTTTTTAATCATTTCAACTGCACTGGCAGATAATTGAAGTCATAAATGAGTTGGGATGAATATGAATCTAATTTGAATTCAATGTTTGTACTTTTTTACAGTAGACGTTAACCCTTCACTTGCTTTAGTGGAAACCCTCAGATGCTCCTGTCTGTGTGCAATTACCACCTTCAATATGATGGATTTCACACCTAGCATGTCGGCGACGCTAGGCTAATGTGTGTGGACAGAAACCATTCCTCTTCATTACAGATGTTTTACGGAGCCATGACACAAGATGGCCACCCTAACGCTAACACCCCTCCCCCCCTCCCCCCCGCCACCTGCCACTGGCCCAAATGCAGACTTAATTATTGCTCTGTCTATCCATAAAATGCACCAGCTGATTGGTTTATCTAAGAACTCACAAAATTACCGTTACAATTATGCTTAAATATTCAATTTAATACCAGTTTTACAGTGTACTACATTCGATTTATGGTTCAAATGGTTGTCCTGATTTCTAAAGGCCAGATAAACAATGTGAACACTACAGATACTTTGTTTGATACATCAAATTTGAACTGAACTGAAGTGTTCTTTATTTCACCCGCCATTAGCATATAAACTAGCTAAACTCAATGTTCAATCGAAGCAAAAACAGAGAAACTACTTTCAGTTTCCATTTTTTAAAAAGTTAAATTTTTGTAAAACAATAGCTCCACGGCAAAGCCAAAATCTATTGCTTCACCCTTCTCCCACAGATCATGTAAATCCCTGCCCTTACATCTGTTTATGACATCCTCAAATTCTACAACTTGAACACAACCTATTGTGAAAAGTTTGTACTGGTTTTGGATCATTTGATGTCAAGGACAGTGGCTGGCTCTTTTCCTGTTTAATCCCATCAGAGGAGCAAGTTCCACTGCTCTGACTGAAGATGTTCCTGCTGTGGACCTGTGATAGATTCAGTCGTCACACATCAAACATGTCCTTCTGCTTTCATCCAAATGTTTTTGAAGGGACACACAGAGAATTATGGGTAAACATCCATTATATCTACATGTCCGTATGCCAAAGAAAACAACCCCCACTCCACTGCACAAAAATTACGATAATCCAGCATAGTATAGGAGGTGACTCAGGTGGTACAAGTGGGTGTATAATAATTGGGAAGTTAGCAGCTCAAAAGCTGGTTTAGCCGCTACACTATTATTGTGTCCCTGTGCAAAACATGTAATACACGTTCACTCAAAAAAAAAAAGATGTATTATGTCAACAGTTAAATAACACATATATTGCATATTTTGTTTTGTAAAAAATTGTATTGTAAACATGCTCCAGACCACCTTTACTTTGGTATCTCATGTTTTAGAATTGAATATGTATTGAAAAGCATGCATTACTTTCTGTTATTCAGGCGTTCCCTAATCTGAATTTGGTGTCAGCATGCCATCTATTGGCAAGAAAGGTAAGCAACATTTGTTGTGAACATATAGTTCACAACAAATGGTACTTACCAATGGTACTCTATGATGTCACTAATCTGAGAAATTTAAAACTGAGTGTTTTTAAGTCTCAGAGGGACAGGTGCTCATAAACAAGATTGATGAAACAAGTGTGAATGAAGCTTATCACAACTCCAGGTATTATTTGGAGGAAGGAATGAGTGGGGGGAAAAAATCTATTTTATACAATATGTATTCAATAACCTCTGAATGAACTGCATGCATTGAATGCAATACTGTGGGTGATTACAAGCAAAGCTAGTCTGAATGGAGGCTGGAGGGGTTTACGTTTATTATAACATGGTTAAAAGTATAATATTTGTATAATATGTCATTTAAATTTACTGCACTATATATACCTTTTTCTGGTAGGTCATTTGCAGTCTGGTTGTAGAAAAATTGTATTGATTTGCTTGGGCTCATCCATTGTATGGCACTAAACTTGACTATCTTAAATTTATTGAATTACAGGCTTTTTTTATAGCAAAAAAACAAGACAAGAATAGAAAAACATTCTGCTATGAGTGGGGTTGCCTCTCTACAGATGCTCGTGTCCATGGAGATACAAATGTTTAAAGCCTTGCAGTGGAATATTCCATTTACGGATGATGGAGGCCACTGTTCTCATAGGAACCTTCAATGCTGCAGAAATGTTTCTGTACCTTCCCTGGAGCTGTGCCTGGATACAGTCCTGTCTCGGAGGTCTACAGACAGTTCCTTGGACTTCCTGGCTTGGTTTGTGCTCTGACATCACTGTTACTGTGGGACATTTAGCCATGGGTTTCAGTCACGTGACTTACTTGTTGTCACATGTTGAAGACATCATGCTGTTGCCTCTCTGCTGTTGGAGAGTCATGAAAAACACACATAAAACTGAAAATGTAAAGGGTTAATACTGAAGTTCTGGGCTTTGATCCCTATGCAGCGGCGAGTCGCTGACACTTAAAAGTAGAGACAAACCTTTGTGGACATTTCCGTCTGCTCTTCCCCGTCCACAAGCCCTCTGCACCGGACAAGATGTCAAAGCTTTCAAGAGACAGACTTTGCGTCTGATTCTAAAATATAACACCCAACGCCTGGTCATCGGATGTGACTGTGATCTCCAAGCACTACTCTCCTGATCTGGAATATCTTTTAATTAACTGCAAACTATACTACTCGCCACGTGAGTTTTCTTCATTCATTCTGGCTGTTTTTTACATCCCACCGAGCGCACACGTGCAGGAAGCACTCTCTCAGTTCAGGAAAAGGATGTAGACTATTTTGGAAATCCAACCCCCGAAAAGCTGCTGGACCAGACTGTGTTTCTCCCTCCACCTTAAGACACTGCCAAGGAGTGCTGTCCCCCGTCTTCACAGATATTTTTAACACATCCCTGGGGTCATGCCATGTCCCAGCCTGCTTCCATCATTGTTCCTGTCCCAAAGAAGTCCAGGATCACTGGATTTAATGACCAGAGACCTGCGACGCTGACGTCTGTAGTCATGAAGTAATTTGAGCGCCTCGTCCAGCCCCACCTCAAGTCCTTCACCTCCTCCCTGCTGGACCCCCTGCAGTTCGCCTACAGAGCCAGCAGGTCTGTAGACGACACCATTAACCTGGCACTCCACTCTATCCTGCAGCATCTGGACACCCCGGAAACCTATGCCAGGATCCTGTTTGTGGACTTCAGCTCTGCATTCAACACCATCCTCCCTGCTCTGCTCCAGGACAAGCTCTCCCAGCTCAACGTGCCTGACTCCACCTGCAGGTGGATCACTGACTTCCTGACGGATCGGAGGCAGTGCGTGTGCGCGGAAGAAGATGTCTCAGACACTCGGTCTATCAGCTCAGGAACTCCACAGGGCCGTGTACTTTCTCCTCTGCTCTTCTCCCTGTACACAAACTGCAGCACCTCCAGCCACGACTCCGTAAAAATAATCAAGTTTGCGGTCGACACCACACCTCATCGGCTCATCTCGGACGGGGATGAGTCTGTCTACAGGAGGGAGGTGGACCGCTGGTGTCCTGGTGCAGCGGTAACAACCTGGAGTTCAAGCGCCAGAAGACAGTGGAGATGATCGTGCACTTCAGGAAAGTCACAGCAGTGGGAACCCTCCATCAGCTCCCTCATCAAGAAATCCCAGTCCAGCAGAGGAATGTACTTCCTGCGGCAGCTGAGGATGAAAGCCAAGCTGCCAGTGCAGATGATGGTGCAGTTTTACTCGGCCATCATTGAGTCCATCCTCACCTCCTCCATCACCGTGTGGTACGCTGGAGCCACAGCCAGGGACAAACAGAGACTTCAGCGCACTGTGCGTCTTGCGGAGAAGGTGATTGGCTGCAGACTTCCATCTCTGCAGGACCTGTACGTCTCCAGGGCTCTGGGACGAGCAGGTCGGATCACAGCTGACACTACTCACCCTGGAAATGGACTATTTGAGCCACTCCCCTCAGCCAAGAGGCTACGATCCATCCGGACCAGAATTTCCCGCCACAAGAATATTTTTTTCCCTCTACCGTTGGTCTCATCAGCACTTCTTAAACACCTGTCCCTTTAACTACAATTCAATCAATCACTTTCTGCACTCACTGTGTAAATTCAACTGCAAATTCTTGTGTAAATAGTAAGCCTATTTTTATTTTATACTATAGTAATCTTAAATTGTTTCTTAATGCATTCCCTTTTGCATCCTTTTTTGTTTTTATTATTGCTCAGTGTTTTATGTTGCACCTTAATGCCAAAACAAGTTCTTATGTTTGTGAATTCTGTTCACTGACAATGGCAATAAACCTTTTCTGATTCTGATTCTGATGAAGTCACTTTGGAGCACGAATAGACAGGTGTGTGCTTCTCCAAATCATGTTCAATCAACTGAATTTACAACAGGTCACGTTGTAGAAGCGTCTCAAGGATGATGAGTGGAAAAATAATGTACCTGCTCTAAATTTTGACTGTTATGGCAAAACTTTATACATGTATACATGTACTTTTTTTTTATTTTTATTTTTTTTAATAGATTTGCAAATAACTCTTACAACCTTCTTTCAAGTTGTCATTATGGGGTATTGTTTGCAAGATTTTGACACAAATAATGAATTTTGGAATAAGGCTGTAACATTACAAAATTAGTAAAAAAAAGTGAATACTTTCTGGATACACTCTACAACTACTAAAATATTTAGATGTTCAAAATATATAATTTATATTTTAAATCAACAATTAATTCCATACAGTGCATCCTCCATTCAATATGAAGGAGATGTAGCACACAGCAGTTTTTCTACACTTGTGAATGCTACATAAACTTTACTGCTAATTAAAAAACAGTGAAAACTGCAGGGTTTTGTGTATGGGCAGGTTCAGTCTCACTGTGCATGAAGTTAAAAGATTGTATTTTACATGCATGACCTTCATCGCTGTATTACTCTTTTCAACAAAACCTCCAATCAATTTAAAATATCAAGAGACTTTATTTTACACACGATAAACTATATGTACAATACATTGATACTGATTGCTGATTATGAGACATGAAATATTGTGTTATATTTCTGGTATTAAAAAACTTTTCACACAGATCATTATTGTTTTTTTTTGTTTTTTGTTAAACCTCATGATTGATATAAAGAGACTTTCTGTAACAAACCGCTGATCTCTATACTGAAATGTCATAGTTAATAAAGTTAATAAATCAAGGGATTTATGCATAATCTATGAGCGACGCACAAGACACTCTTAATCTGATGTAAGAAGAGAGAAGAATTAACTTCATTATACTTTGACTTTCGGGTATGGCGTGGACTCGTCGCACTGCTATGCACTGCTGCCCATATTTGCCTTTAAA
This sequence comes from Chaenogobius annularis, assembly GCA_015082035.1. Lineage (NCBI taxonomy): Eukaryota > Metazoa > Chordata > Actinopteri > Gobiiformes > Gobiidae > Chaenogobius > Chaenogobius annularis. The sequence goes on along the minus strand of BJKM01000381.1, from coordinate 519,730 downwards.
ATCTAATTTTCACCCACAAACCGAGGAGCAAGGCACTGTAAGAGATGACTAAACCCTGAAAAGACAAGAGAGGCAATCCTTTGGGAACTAAACAATAAAAACTGAAGAACTGCAACTTCCCCACAAACTAACAATGCTAACGCTAGCGCAACACCAGAAGTGAAGCCGCAGCTGCACAGCCGAGTCTAGTCTCTAGCGGGGATCATCAGAGCCGGTACGGGATGAACTGGAAAGGGCACTTAACTTTAAAACAGGTGGTCCTTGTGTGTGTGCAGTGTGTGACATGGTGTCGCTGAAAGCTGCAGCCCTAACCCTAACCCAACAACAAGCCCAGATTTGCCAGAATCAAAGCAGAAATATTGGAGTTGAAAGCAGCAGGAGGAAGCGGAGGTGCGTGCTTCGCTGAGGCAGAGCAGCATCTCTCGGACATTATTGACAAGCTGTGTGAGGTGAAAGTGGTGGTTAGACACACATTATAGAATGCAAGATTTTCCTTTCGGAGTCCAGGTCCCCACTGGTACAATCTGAGACTTATGGGGGTACCAGAGGGTGAGGAAGGAGACGACACGGAGGGCTTTCTCCAGAAGATAATACGGATTTTATATACACGGCTGGAGTTGTGGTGCCTTCCAGCGCTATAGGAAGAGCACATTGCCTGGGCCAACAAAGACTAGAAGCTTCTAAACCACGAGGTCTTAATGAAGTTTCAGAACCACCATTAGAAAAAAACTTGTCATGAAGGCTGCAAAGGATATGAAGGCTGTTAAAGGAGACCTCCAGAACAAAGGCAAGATGTTTTTTTTATTGCACAAGCCCTTTCCTTACGAAATTCATCAACAACAAGCAAAGTTTTGTCAAGGCTGTGAAGAATTCGGGAGGAGAAACTAAGGCATGGCTCTCACATCCAGCAACTCTTCTAGTGACGTTTAGTTTTAGTTTTTTTCTAAATAAACACAGAACACTGAACACAACATGACCAGAGAGCGAGAAACATCAGAATACAAGCAGACATCAAATTATCTTCAACAGAAAAAGGAAAAATCACGGCACATTTGAAAATCTCATTAAGTCCAAACTCAGAAGTCCCAAAACGGCATTCATTTCGATACATTTGTGTTGTTCTTGTTTCTCGTATGTCAATAAACATTTTGCATTGTAGCAGCGGTTACGGTCCTTGCTAATGAATGTTTGTAACAATGTCAGTCCAGTCCTTGATCTTTGTTATGGCCTTTTTTCCCGCTGCCAAATGTACATTCCAAAGGTATCCTTTGATTATGTCCATCGCAGGGGTTTTGAGGCCCAGATACATAGTTTTTAGCATTTTGCCATCCCTCTCAATTTTAGAGCTGTCTGCAGTGCCTTGTTAATGTCAGTCTAATATTTTTGAGCGACAGGACAGTCCCAAAACACATGACAGTGGTTTGCCTGGAAATTTTCTTTTTTTAAATTTGACATGGTGAAAAAAATGTGATACATATTTCCAACAGAATTCCCTACTTACATGTGATTTTTTTGGTTCTCCGCTGAGATGTACACACATCCTCCCAATCAGACAGGCTGCCTGAATAATCAATACATTTATAAAATTTTTATATTATTCCCCTTGAAACCTTCGATTAGGTGCAAAATCTTGATTATTTATAAACCAGCCAGTTTAAGATTTAAGACACTTAACCCGCCTTTCCCTCAGCCCCCAGTGCCTTGAAGCTAGAAAAGTGCTGTATAAATATGACCAGAGAGAATCGAAAGAGCGCATCGCCTGAGAAAGCCAAGACCAGCAGCTGATAAACCACGAGGCCTGATTATGAGGTTTCTCAACGATCCTGAGAAGGAACGTGTCCTCCAGTACAAAATTAAGTGTGTCTCATTCGCTCCAGATATTCCATATGAGGTTCGCCAACAACGGAAAAGTTCCACCACATCTGTGAGGAGCTCAGGAAGAGAAAACTGAGACATGGATTCTCTTTCACTCTGGTGACTTTTGAATGTAAAAAACACAAGCTCAGAAGCAGAGGTACTCTTAAAGAAGATGCAAAACACAGTGAAATTAACAGTACAGAGAGGATGGAGCCCACCCGCGCGGGGCTATGTGAGTTTGGGTTGTGGTCACATGGTGATGCATTTCTGTTCATTTGAAGAGACTAATGACGTGATTTTTTTTGTTTTTAACATCAGACGTTTACTCGATGTTGGCTGTCTGCTTTTGCATAAACTCTGTGACTAAACACATCGATGTGTCATATGTGGAAGATTGGATTTGTGGGAAATTGAAAGCATATGCAGAGTGCAGCAGGGGGACGTGGTGAGCCAGGGGTCTTACATATCCAGTACCTTCTGAGGATTGGTGTCAGGAGTGCCTGGGGAGTTTTTTTTGGGGGGGGCCTTCATTAGGTCTGGACTTCCCTCCCTTTTGCGATCTTTTTTGATCAGGTTTGGGTTTGATGCCCGTTTTTTTTTTACCTTTTCAGTTGTTCTGTGTTCCTATTGTTCTTGTGTGTGTTTGTTATTTTTGACCACAGAGATCAGAAATATTCAAAAGTTGTCAACGGTGGGATCAATACAAACAACCCAATGGCATCGGAAGTATTACAAGTAGCATCCTTCAATGTGAACGGCAAATTAAGCCCAATCAAACGAACGCAATATTTGACAAAAATGAAAAGAAAAAGAATAGACATTTTATGTTTACAAGAGACACACTTGAATGACACTGAACATCAAAACTAACGAAATTCTGTCATACAAAATCCTATTATTCATCATACAGAGGCAAACATAGAAGGGGAGTTGCAATATTGATCTCAAACCGAATAGTTTTCGAACAGAGTTTTGTAAGGATAAAGAAGGCAGATATGGACTGTTAAAGGGAATATTAACGGGAAAGTTGTCACTCTTTTAAATGTGTATGCTCCACCAGGGGGTGATATCACTTTCTATGCTGATGTCATGGACCTGATTGTGAACCACTCTGAGGGAACCCTAATTTGTGGCGGCCATTGGAATCTTCGCATTCAGCCTACACTGGAAGTGTCGCACTGAAGAGGCACTGGAGGAACAATTAACAAGAAGTTCCGTCTCTTATTGAAGACTATAGGACTGACTGACATATGGAGGCAAATGAACCCTAGGGCACGTCAGTATAACCATTTTTCAAATCCACATACACTCTATTCCAGAATAGACTACTTTTTTATTCTCAATCAAAAACAATTCACAGTGTTATAATTGATGGGACGGAACATAAAATCGCCTGCTATGCAGATGATGTTCTATTGAACTTGACCAAACCAGACATTTCCATACCCAATGTGATGCATGTTCTTCTAGAAGTTGGTCCAATGTCTGGATACAAATTACATTTACAAAAGACTGAAATTCTCTCTTACTGGCATCCCCCTCTGACCTTTAAAAAGACTTACCCATTTAAATGGCAAATGGAATCTCTTATTTAGGTGTGGTACTCCATAGAGATCGAACATCAATTATGGAGAAAATTATACCCCCCTTTTTACTACTATAAAAATAGATCTTGAAAAATGGAATCTTATCCCCTATAAGGTTTGAAACTATAAAAATGTATGTTTTGCCCAGGTTTCTCTATCTGTTCCAGACTTTTCCGGTTTCCATCCCCAACCGGCTGTTTGATGAGTGGAATAAAGCAATCTCAAGATTCATATGGCAGGGGGAAAAAACGTATCCGATTCAAAACCTTACAATTATGAAAAGAAAAAGGAGGCGGGCAGGGGAGGGGGGGGGGTCGAGGGGGGGGTCTGTTCATACAACATGGAAGGATCAAATCAAAACATACAAACTAAACAAAGATGTTCAAATTTTGAATTGGTTGGCTTATGATCCAAATTTCACATCTAACAGCACAGACTCGAGATTTAGAGTCTGGACAACAAACTGTATAAAGGGATTTTACCAGATTGTAAAGGAGAATCATTTGAAGAGCTTTGATGATTTGAAGTAATCCTTTGGTTTAGAGAAACAGGATTTTTACAGGTATTTACAAATAAGGAGTTATCACCAAGAAATCAAAAGGGATGATGACCATCATAGCCGTTTGACTGAAATATTCATTAAAGCATATCAATGGGAACTTTCAAGGGGATTAATATCTAAATTGTATAAATGGATTAACAATTTGGGCTGGCACACTACTGATTACATTAAGGGTAAATGGGAAATAGAGGGTTACTTTGTTCTGGCTGATGAAGAGTGGGCTGTACATCTCTTTGGAGAACCACAAAGTCACATGTTTGGAGGGAATTCTGTTGGAAAAATGTGTCTTGTTTCTTTATAACCCCATGTCAAAGTGCCCATTACTCACAGGGAAATGCAGACTGTTGGAGAGGCTGTGACAGCCAAGAAGCCAATCACTACCATGTGTTTTGGGATTGTCCTGTTGTTCTCTTGAGACGTAGTTGTAATAATGGCAAATTAAACCACCGGCCTTGTTTACTACATAAACACTGAAGATCACCATCTTTGCGCAGAACATTTGACCCTTCTCAAACACACTGACATCTTTTCCATGACCAGAGGATTTGTCTTTCCACATGGTTGTTTCATAAATAAGAAGCCACTCACTGCATCAGTTGGGTTTAAATTTCGTGTTGCAGCTGAAAGATCATTACCCATGCAGCAGTTAAGCTAAATACAGTACACTCGTATCTACTGTCTTTAGCTGAATCCAAGTGGCAACTTGGATTTAGACAGGCAGTGTATAACATTGTAACTCCATTAAAAACATATTGGTAGTTGTATTTAGCTTCATTCATGATGACTCTTGTTTAGTAAGTCCTCTCCCCTCCGAGTCTCAGAAAACAGTTCCGGAGAGCTCATGGTCAAGTGGATGGCATACATACCTGACATACATACCTGGGCCTTCTACTGCTAGTAGATATAGTTTTAACTCAATTCCTGATGTGTTGCTTCATATATCATATAGAATAATGTATGCATTCTTTATTATATTCCAAGGCCAGTTACATCGCCCGGATTGCCGTTACCGGGGCCCCATCCTGGAGCCAGGCCTGGAGTGGGTGCTCAACAGCGAGCCTCCGGTGGATGGGTCTTTCCCCACGGGGGGGAGGAATTCTACTGGGTATTCTACTTTAGTATCTTCTACTTTTTATTCTACTTGTGCTTCAGTGCTGAATTTCCCCCCAATGTTACAGAATTGATAGTGTACTATTTTTGTGGAACCTCCCTAAAAGTTCTAAAGTGGTTCACAAGTCATGTAAAGATAAAGGAATATTATGGCTATGCCTGATGAGAAATTGTAAAGTTTGCCATATTGTATCGAAGATGCTTAACCTGGTGCATTATAAATAACTACTAAACATTGTCATTGCAAAAGAATAGAATTTGGTGAGCTCCTTGCAGAATGAAAGAAACATTAGTGCCATACATAGGGAGCTACGGCGTGGTGAGTACGATGGCCTTAATTTTATGTTCTCTCATTGACTTCCCCACAATTGTTTGCAAAAGAGGGAGATCCATAAATAAAACATGCCAGAAGGCACAGAAGTCTGCAGTGTCTTGTTTTCTGGTCCAGGCCCCTGGGATCAGAGTGAATGAGGTGTAGGGGGCCGACATTCTGAGGTGCCACTTAATAAATGACATGCTTGATCCCTGTTCGCCTGTAATTGTTTTTGGACACTCTGATATATTGAACACTGCAAGCTATCCACACTCTTTTTTCATACCAGAGGTCATTTTTCATGTCCATTGTCCCCTAAACTGTGGCGCTCCTCTGTTCAAACAAGCTACATTTCTTTTCGTGCTCAGCGTGATGAATGGGTGCGGATTTGGAGATGATTAAAAACATAATAAAGGCAATGTGCAAGATACAGTAGTCCTTCTAGTAAAAGGTGTCACGTGAGGTTGAAGTTGGTCATGCTCCTTACAAAAGCTGTTCACACAAGGTTAAAAATACCCCATGGCCCTTCTCTCTTAATGTATTCCACTGCATTAGCCATCAGATGCATGCTCAGTCAAACAGACCGATGAGTGTGGACTGAGGAGATTCTGCGGGTTGTACGATGGAATACAAAGTGTAATTATTATGAACGGCTGGAGAGGCTATTGGACAACAGGAAAGGGAAGCAGGCAGTGATTGGATAACCCAGATTTGAAACCATTGCAAATGAAAACAGATATGTATCTTAATTGTAAAAACACTATAATAATATTTGTCGCCATTATTACAAATATTGATACAGCTTTGTTTTGGGTTTTCAATAAACACAATTACATGGTGACGTTCGATATGTACGTGCTGGCACATCGATGACCTGTGGATCCAGATGCTCCTCAACTGCCTTGAGAAACGGCCTATCTGGAGAAATGGTCTCTACTCCATATGAACGGTTCTTCATCGGCCTCGAAGAATTGGTTCTCCTCCTGAGTGGTCCAGCTACACCGTTTATCTGCAAATCGAGGCGCGTTCACCTGTCCGTCCGAGGGAGTCGGATCTCTCCTTCACTGCGGAACTTCTCCAGGTTTCTACTTTTTCCCAAAGAGGTTTGGTAGTTTTTCCTGGCCAAGAAGGACAGGGGAGCTTGTTTATTCTGTTTTTATTCTGTTTTCTCCACTGTAGCCCCTCGAGGCAACTACTGTTGTGATTTTGGGCGTTACAAAAATAAACTGAATTGAATTGACTTGAATTAATCAAAATATACAAACTAAACAAAGATGTTAAAATCTTAAATTGGTTGGCTTACAATCAAAATTTCACACCTGACAGCACAAACTCAAGAGTCAAAGTCTGGACAACAAAAGGTATAACATTCTTTTACCAGATATTAAAGAAGAATCATTTGAAGAGCTTTGAAGAGTTGAAAGAATCCTTTGGTTTGGGGAAACAGGACTTTTATAGGTATTTATTTACAAATTAGGAGTTATTATAGCTAAGAAATTAAAAAGAATGATGACCACAGTAGCCCTTTAATATATTTATTGAAGCTTATAAAGATTAATATCTAAATCATACAAATGTATTAGAATCAGAATCAGATCAGAAATCAGAAGGGGTTTATTGCCATTGTCAATGAACAAACTTCACAGACATAGGAACTTGTCTCGGCATTAAGGTGCAACACAAAACACTGAGCAATAATAAAACAACATATATTCAATCAAACAAAAGGGCATGCATTTAAGGCACAATTTAAAATTACTATAGTATAAAATAAAAATAAAAATAAAAATAATTAACTATTAATTATCTGTGCAGGCACTCTACTAATTAAATTAAGGGTAAATGGGAAAGAGAGGGTCACTTTGTTCTGGGTGATGAAGAGTGGGAAAGTATATGTACATCACTTTAGAGAACCATAGGGTCACATGTTTGGAGGGAATTCTGTTGGAAAAATGTGTCTCATTTCTTTATAAACCCATATCAAAGTGCCCCTTACTCACAGGGAAATGCAGACTGTTGGAGAGGCTGTGGCAGCCAGGAGGCAAATCACTATCACGTGTTTTGGACTAGGGTTATGACATCACCATCCCAATGGATTTCAGAACTGTATATTTGGGCCTCAGGCCTCCTGCCATGAACACAATCGGCTCTAGAGCATTGCACTTGCTGCAGCGAAAAAGGCAATCACAAAGAAATTCCTTTCAGTCATATGCACAGCCAAACAAAACAATTTTTAGCTTTGATTTGAACATTGCTAGAGTAGAGGCCTGTCTCACATCTTCAAGAAGACTGTTCCAGATTTTAGCTGCATAAAACTGAAATGCAGATTACCCATGTTTAGTCCTGAGGACAGGACTACTGTGATCGTACATCCTGGTTCTAGTCAGGACCCGAGCAGCAGCGTTCTGGATGTACTGCAGCTGTTTTACAGCTCGTTTGGAGAGGCCAGTGAGCAGGCCGTTACAGTGGTCAAATCTACTAGAGACAAACGCATGGATAAGTCTTTCCAAGTCTGGTTTAGACACTATGCTTTTGATTTTGGCAATATTTTTTAGATGGGAAAAAGCTGCTGATGTGATTGATTTGACGTGGCTGTTAAAATTCTCAAGTCCATTATTACCCTCAGATTTCTAACTTGATTTGTAGGTTTTAGAGCGAGACTCTAGAGGTGACTGCTCACAGTTTCTCTTTGTTTCTGCGGGCTGAAGACGATGATTTCAGTCTTGTCTGAGTTCAACTGAAGAACTTTTTTTTTTGCATCCAAACACTGATCCAAACACTGATCTGATCACTGATCATCAAGAAGGCCCAGCAGAGGATGTACTTTCTGCGGCAGCTGAGGAAAGCCAAGCTGCCAGCGCAGATGATGGTGCAGTTCTACACGGCCATCATTGAGTCCATCCTCACCTCCTCTACATCACCGTGTGGTACGCTGGAGCCACAGCCAGGGACAAACAGAACGACACAAGCGCATATTGTGCGCTCTGCTGAGAACAGTGATCGGCCTGCAAGCTTCCATCTCTGCAGGACCTGTACAGGTCTCCAGGGCTCAGGACGAAAACGCAGCAGTCGGTATCACAAGCTGACCCTTCTCACCCTGGACATGGTTCTGTTTGAACCACTCCCCTCAGGGCAGCAGGATACGGTCCATCCGGACCAGAACCTCCCGCCCACAAGAATAGTTTCTTTCCTCTCTATGCCGTTGGACTCATGAACACTTTAAACACCCTGTCACTTTTAACTTGCAATATTCATCACTCACATGCACTGTCACTTTCTGCACTACAACTTGAAACATAACTGTAAACTTGTGTACATAGAAATGCCTATTTTTATATTTATATTGTATAGTAATTTTAAATTGTTTCCTAATGCATGCCCTTTTTTGATTGAAATATATGTTGTTTTTATTACTTACTCAGTGTTTTATGTTGACACCTTAAGGCCGAGACAAGAAGTTCCTACGTTTTTGAATTTTAGTTCATTGACAATGGCAATTAAACTCTTTCTGATTCTGATTCTGATTCTGGTTGTTTGCAGTAACAGAGTGAATCCACTGGTCCATATTCACCTGCCGTCAGTGAAACATAGATCTGCGTATCGTCTTGCATAATTGTGATAGGAACATATTTTCGCCCAGGATTGACCCTTGGGGCACCCCACACAGGTGAGGGAATGTGGTCTGAGAACACAGTATACCAATTTCAACAAAGTACTATCCTGTCTTCCAGATAAGGACCAAAACCAATTTAGAGCAGTGCCAGTGATCCTACGTCTCAGATCATGAGATCAACATTAAGCATCCTACTCACAGTTCCTCGTAGTCTCTAAGAGGGTCCCTAGATCGATCGCAAGTGTCAAAAGCAGCACTCAGATCTAACAGAAATTAAGACTGAGAACTCGATGATCATTTGTCACCTTGACAAGAGCAGTCTCAGTGCTGTGATGAGGATCTTGATGCTTTTGTCTGAACTTTGTCATTAAAGAATAATGCTAAAGTCATATTACACTTGGTTTTGGAAATTAGTTTTAACGGCAACTGAGCTGGAGGGTTTGTTAATCTGTTTATTGTGACAAACAGGACACGGAAGTTGATAGCAATTATCCCTGTCCCTCAAACCGGCCTTGGCTGCATTCCGGTGGATGTGTGGATAAACTTCATCCGTCATTTTTCACTACATACGTCTTTGTCCTTTATCATCATTTTTACAAATTGTGGGTCATTGAGTAGACTAGCATTAAATCTCCAAAGTGTGTTTTTTTTGTTTCTGTTTGTAAGTATGTAAAGTCTAGACATGTGCCTGAGATATGCAGATCTAAGTTAAAACTCACATGTGCTTGTTGTCAGTCAGAACTTGAACGGAGCTAGAGGTTATGACCCTAATATGGAAGTATGGTGTGGGCCGGAATGAGATAAAAACTCCAGAGACACACGAGAACGGGGTCTTCTCTCCCTTGGGTTGCATCAATTCTATTCTGTTCCCTCTCTTCTGTTCCTGCATTTCCTATACCTTGGTACCAATCCAATAAACTTGATTCCTCTATATCTGTACTAGTTTTATTATCGGCCTCAGATTACACCCACCTACACTGTTCCAGATCTACATTGATATAAATAGGACGATGATCACTTAAATCTATTTTTCTATATCTGCCTTTGGACCTACACTGATTCATCTCTCTCCAGATATCGATCAACCCTACATTAATTGACAAAATGTATTATTTATAGCTTTACCAGTACTTTGTGAGCTTGAGACATCCAGTTGCTGCCACGGACAAGGGTTCCCTCAGAGGGGTTTGCAATCAGATTCACAACTTCAGTATAGAAAGTGAGGTCACTTCCTGGTGGAGCATATACATTCATCAAAGTAAACACACTTCCATTTAGAGTTTCTTTGATCAGTACAAATCTGCCATCTTTTTCTTTGTGTTCATAACTCTGTTCAAATGCTATTCTGCTTGAGATCAATACGGCCACACCACTCTTCTGTTTGCTCCTGTATGAATAGAAAATTTTGTTAGAATCAAATTTAGTCAATTTTTGATGTTCTAAGTCATTTTAATGGGGTTCTTGTAGGTATATAATATTGATTGGATCGTTTCTCATCTTTTTGACCATTTAATTTACCCATGCCATTAACATTAAAACATGCTATTCGTAACTTTTCATGTTGAAATCATTCTTGTAAATCTGCTCTATGTACACAGCTCTCCTGTCGAACACAACCCACAAACAACAGACCACACACAAACAAAATGCAAAAAAAAGAGCTCCTGCCAAAAAAAGGAAAAGCGCTCACAGGCTGATCCAAAAAGGGATCAGAGGGTGCAGGGAAAACCATCTTAAGTTAAAACAAAAAGGCCCTCCGGCATGGTTGTTCTAACTTTTTCACCTGGGCTTTTATAAACTAAAATTGGAACACACTGGCCCCCAATGGGCAATAACTCGCATGTCTCCAGTACATTTCAGGCCTCTTTCATTGAAGTAGAGGAAAATAAAAAGGAGAGATTGTCAGATTGGAACCTGTATTGAGTTGGCAAATGCTAACGCCTCGTCCGCTGAAGTGAACCTTCGAATCTTCTCATTCATGTTGATCCTCACCGTTACAGGATAAAGCAGAGCGTATTCCACGTTCTTCTCTCTCAGGCGGGATTTGACCAGATCAAAAGCTTTCCATTTATTGACCACTTGCGCTGAATGGTCATTGAAGAAAAAGACTTGGTGCTTGGTTTGATCCGGGCTGGAGCACGGTGAGACGGCTGGATGCTGCCATAACAGGCTGTTTCTCAGCAAAATGGACGCTGATTCGGGGCCAGAGAGCGATGTGCACGGTCTATCTATATTTTCCCAGCTTTTGTTGAAAGTTGAGATGTTCGTAGACCCAGGTCTTTATCTACTTGACCACATCCTTGCCCTCAGTGTCCTCTGGGACAATCCACAATTGCATCTTCACTCTCGGTTCTCCAAGTCATCCAGTTTGTCTGTCAGAATACGTGCCTGTTTTTTAAAAAATTCAGCCACTTTGGTTTAAAAAGTTGAGATGGTGTCCTTCAGGTCAGAGACCTTCTTCACTGCTGTAGCCCGGTTTCCACACTCGTCGTTCTTGGATTTAAAATCACGTATCTCTGCTAGGGCATCTATTTTTGCATCCACTGTCTTTATAATCTTGTCAGTAATCTCCCGTAAAACCGCCATAATCACAGAGTCTATCCCGCTCAGAGTCTCCCCTACACCACTACGCCGCCATCATCCCGGAATCATAATCATCAAGTCAAGACGCTGTCGTCTTGCCTCTACCGGTAAAGACGGTGCCAAAAACCTGTGTAAATCAGCCGACATGAAACAACACAGCAACATCACGTGACACTGAGAAGAAGACTGTGAGTTAAGTAAGAAAAAACTATCAAAACTTCTGGTCTGGAAAAAGGATCTCCAATTATTCTGCACGCCTGTTAGACCAAAAGAATGAAAGAAATTGAAAGATTTCTTTTTTTTTTTTACACTAACACATACTATTCCTCAAGTTTGTGACTGACTTTACAAAAATGGACACTCGGAAAAACAAAATAAAGTTAAATGTGACAAAAACAGGCAGATAAAAAAGTTTAACATTTATGTCTAGTTTTTTGGCTGTATATTGAACAAAAAATGCTTAAAATTGCATCTAAAATTGTCACGATTATTATTTTTTTGTTCTCACAATTATAATGTGACCTGAATAATCTCGATTATCAATTTAACCTTATAATCTTGACATCCCTAGAGTTAAGTAACTACTCCGAGAAGCACAATATTATTACGACGTTACTGGGTAAATGTCTCTAAGTTCTACTCAATCAATAAGAAACTCGAATCTCCTTTTGGCGCACTTGACACATTTCTCTTTTTCCAGGAGCACGTTGTTAGCATTAGCCACTTCATTTGTCTCCTCTGCTGTCCACCAAAGGTCAACATAAGCTCATGAATTCACCATTTCATTCCCAGAAAACATTTTATTACTCCGCCCTCCCTTTTACCTTGGCGACAAACACTAAATCCCCCGCAGACTATAACTCCAGGCTTCTGTGACGGCAAATAAAGAGCTTTTAAATACTATACCGTCTGAGATGTGCAATACAAGTGGTGATTTGTCTTAAAGGGTCGAGCTGCCCTGACCGTTCTGCAAACATTACCCAGAATTAATGAGTCATCCACATTTCTAAAGGTCACCATTGGCTTTTGTAAATGTTAATGTTAGCGTGAGGAAACTTTATCCTTTTGTGGAGTGCTGTGGGGGCAGGCGGAGGGTGGCCATTAACTGGAGAAAGCCCTGCACGAATTACATACCGATTACCGAGCGACGCGTGCCATAGAAACGACTTACTGTGGTAACTGTAGGCGTTTAAAGGTAATGTTTTGAAACGTTCTCGAGCCTTCAAATGCTGTAATCTGGCCGAATCCAGAGTGTCTCACGTTGAGCTGTGTGCTGCACTTCGGAGCACAACTGGAGCTTAAAAGCATTCCACAAAAGGCCGGACGCTCATGCGATTACTTTACGCTGCTTGGGCCGAAGCGTCAACAGCGGAATCAGTTTTTTTTTTTTTTAACATTTTATTGGCGCTGTCTTCCTTCCGGTAGAGGCCAGACGACAGCGCCATCTCCAGTCCAACTTCAAGACAGTATCCCGAGTAAAACGTTGTCCCGCCCCAGTGGATTATGGACTGGATGGAGAAAATATCATCAATCTGAAGATAACTCTCCCGAGAAACCCTGGCTCTTTTTTTAATATTTGGCAATGTGAAATGTTTTTGTATGGGATTAAACTGTCTTATTATGATAAAGAAAAAACTTTTTAAAGCATTTGTGTTTATTTGCTGAATGTATTTTCACAAGGGAGCTGCAGGGGGAGCTCTATCTTCAGAGTTACTAAGGTCAGCTTCAACGCAGGGGTACCGGATTTTCAAATCTCGAAAGGATGTATACAATGTGGAACAGGGTTTATATTCATATTTTCCACATATTTCCAGTAAATCCACTGTCAAAATGTTTAGTTTTTAGTTAATTTCGAACATAACGTAAAAAAGATTATATCTTAGTAAAAGGGAAGTACTAATTGATCTCAAAAGTATATCATGTACAAAAAGGAGCAGGATGAAGTGTGGCCAGGGTAATATTGGACATTTTTTTCTGGGTTTACGATTGATATACATTTTACAAAAATAAAATAGCAAAAAAAAAAAAAGATAAATTGTGTCCTAGGACATGGGCAGACTTTGCATTTGGTCTGGTCCGTGTCTGGTCTTTGGGGTTGAAAAGTGGAACTTGGATCTAGCCTCTAGACCCGAACCGAAGGACAAGAATCGCAAGGCAAGGGACTTAAAATTGTATCCTTGGGGCTGGAAAAATGCAAAAGCCAAAAAAAGTCACAGTAAAAATATGACGCTCACTCCTAAAAAAATTTAGGACATGTAAAAAAGGATATTATGACCCCGCCCTAAATCATACAGGAAGTATATATTGGATCAAACATGGCGCTGACAAAAGTGCACCTCGTCGTACTTTTGGCATCTCCTTCTACAGTTTTCATTGAAAACACTTCCAATTTGGCACAAAAGACACAAAACCAATGAGCAATAAAATGTTGTAAATTGAAGCTGATCCGCCTTCGGGTATGGTCATCGTGAATTTAAAACAGAATTGAAATGTTTGGAAAATGAAAAAAAAAAAATCTAAGTTTCGGAAAAAATAAATACATTGAAAATGTTATTGGAGCGTTTGTTAAGATGTCTAAACTGACACACATGATATGCAAATGTAGTGGCTAGCTACTACAAATGGCTCTCTAGTGCCCCCTCCAAATTTGTGATTTAAAATTCATAAAAAACGTATTTTGTAAATTTGTTGTAGACAACTGAAAATTATAACAGGTTCATTTGTGACAGGGCACAATGTGAAAATATCACGTGACTCTAGCTTGAGTTTTTTTTTTTTTTTTTTTATTGTTCTTTTGCTCCCACAAACCACCCCAATTTTGACTCCCTGAACGTTAATGATTAAAAAATCTAAAATGTGAGCAATTGTGGTTGGCACCCAATTTGTTAAAATGTTTTCCACCTTGGATATTCTGTCAAAAGGCTTGAAAAAGCCCATGTGCACATGGGTTAAAGTGTTAAAGTTGCACATTCTTCTTGCCATTCTAAACAAAGCAGCCAATGATGGCATACCTCTATCTGCAAGAATGTTACTATGGCAAACTGACAAATTTGCCATAGTATGTTGAGCTGATCCATTGAAAAGGTAAGGAGACTGGTGACTGGTTCTTTGATGTAAAGCACTTTGAGTGCCTTGAAGGTAGAAAAGCGCTATATACTTTACGGCAGGATTAAAGTGTGCTCTTCGTGGTGGCTCATACCCCGCGGCCGCTAGGGTGGGAGAGGGTCTTTAACGCCTCTCGTGGCTTTAATTCTATATATAATACTGATCTATTTTATAGTTTTTATTATTTCACAAAATAGTTTGTTGAATTTCAGTCTTACCTATAGTCATTTTGAATAGAAAATGACAATATTTCAGTCGACAAAATAAACACAGGTTAAAATATTTATAACGTTTGCTTTTTTGTATCGTTAATCTTATTCAGCCTTGCTTTGTCCTTGCTTTTATTTATTTAAATATATTGTAGTTTCACAACAATATGAAGTCAAACAGTGCATAATCATCATTATTAAAGATTATGTCAATTTAAAAAAAGATAAAACCTTTTACAAATAAAAGCAGAGCGTGGTCTGAGTTTATGCTTATTCTACAACATATGGGGGGACACTGAATGTACTCTTTACAAGATTAAAGTCGGGTACCGCAGCACCATTTAGAGCCACTTCCCTCCGCAGTGTGGAAGCAGATTGAGTCAGTAAAAGTTGTCTGTGTTTTGTTTTTTTAAATAATCAATGAACTCGCCGCAGACTCGTGCATCTGTCGCACAACCTCATTGAGATAAATACGCCGCTCGTTCGATGTCGGGAACAACGAAAACCAAATTACAAGATCTCTGATGAGCAGAAATTCATGCATTTCCAGCTGCCGCGCAAGCAAATTGTTTTTTTTTTTAAATTTACTGAGACTCAAAACCAGAAGAAAAACAAAACAGTAACAATTTATTTCCCAATTTGTCAAAAGCTGGGAGAGAAATGGTTTGTCAGATGGAGATGAGTGGAAATGCAGAAATACAAAAAAATTGTCGACTTGAGTTATATTGTCTTGAATTCATGTAGTTTATTGCTCACGATATTTATACTTATTTAGTTTACCTTGTTTTATTTTAATGTTATTTTCTTTTTTTTTCTTTTTACAGACAAACAAAACACAACAGCTGGGGGCACAAAATGAGCGCAAAAATAATAATAATTAAATTAAATTAAAAAGGAGCAATAATACAAGTAATGAGAAATAATAATAATGGCACCATATGATTAAACATAAATAAAGTTACGGCATACCAAGTCCAACATTAACTAACATCCCATCTCGCCCAAAATTGTTCAAATGTGTCCATTGTCCTTGTGATGGCCTTCTTTCCTGCTGCAAGAATTATATTCCAAAGGTATTCATCTTTTGTGTCCATGGCAGGGGTTCTGAGGCCCAAGTACATAGTTCTGAAATCGAATGGGATGGTAACATCAAGTACAGTCTGTATCTCTTTGATGATTTCATACCAATATTTTTGAGCAACAGGACAGTCCCAAAACAAGTGGTTGTGGTTTGCCACTGGGCTGCCACAATTTCTCCACAGTTAGCATTTCCCTGTGAGTAATGGGCACTTGGGGGGGACATTTTTTCAACAAAACAGTTTCCCACTCCTCGTCCGTCAAAACAAAATTACCTTCTATATACCCATTTGTTTTTGATATATTCAGTAGAGTTGTTGTCCAGCTTAATGCATTGATATAGTTTCTATATTATTCCACCTGTAAATTCTGGTTTATAGGCCTTAATAAAAATGTCAAAGGGTTATAATGGTCATTACTTTGTTTAATTTTTTAAACAAAAAATTAAACAAAGTAATGTTTAAAAGAATCCTTTTGACTCTCCAAGTCAAAGGATTCTTTTAACAAATCAAAGCTTGTCATACGATTATCTTTTACAATCTGGTAAAAGACTTTTATACCTTTTGTAATACAGACCTTGAATCTCAGGTCAGTTCTATTTGGTAGAAAACCTTGGTCATAAGTCTTTGTTCAGTTTGTATGTTTTGATTAGCTCTTTCCATGTTGTAAGGACAGTTCTCACCCATGGATTCTTAACTTCCACCAAATGACTCTGCCGTTTGTCATCTGCCAGTAAGGCCTGGACAGGAACCACCGGCACAACATTGACCTCAATATTTTTCCATTGGGCTTCATATTCTGGGTACACCAATGCTCTGATTTGAGCTGAAATAAAGTAGCTTTTCAGACTTTTTTTTAATAGTTTCAATCAGTTGATTTAGACTTAAGTATGGGATTAGGTTCCATTTTTCAAGATCTTTCTTTATAGTGGAGAAAAGGAGTTGTTGAAAGTTCTTTATTGACCACACCTAAATATTTGAGGAATTCCGTTTGCCATTTAAATGGGTAAATCTTTCTGAGGGACAGAGGGGGGCGCCAGTAAAATAGAATATGAGTTTTTTTTACTCATTTTCTAATTTAAATATATTGTATAGTATAAAAATGTGTTAAGAATTCAAATTAAAAACATTATTTATCTTGAAATAACAAAATATATATTGAAACTCACCAGAAATTCACTGAAAGAAAAAAAGTAAAATGTACACCAAAAGTGCTAGATTATCTTAAATAAGTTGACTTTTTATCTTGATTTAATACATTTTGACCACATTTGAGAACAATTAGGGTTTTTTTTTCTTCGTGCAAAAAGTCAAGATATCAAGCTATATACTACAAAATGCTGCTCTATGTAACTTTTCTGGTGGAAAGTTCATCATCTGCCCGTCTCCATGAAGAGGTTGTTGCGCATTAAGTGAGTCTTGACCCCAAGTCTCTCAGGCTTCTCGGCTCATGCGCAGTAAAGCACATTCTGCCAACACCCAAGATTCCGAGAGGGTTTTAAAGGCGCGGCTTAAGGTTGTGTTGTCTGACTGGGCTAAACAACCAAAACTCAATCTGTCTATTTCCCATAACAGAGAAGTCTCGTCACAATTTACAGCAGCTAAAAGCATCAAGGGTGTGAGCGGCAAAGAGGGACGTTTAGGGTCAACTAGTAATTTAGCATTAGCACCAAAACTTTGCAGAGATAATTGCTATTAAACAGAGATCCTAAATATAACCAGTCAAACATCATGTAGATAAGCGATCTCTTTAAATAAAAACTAAATGTGGAAAAAATGATGTCAAGAGAATTAAGATGACTATATCAATTTTGATATTATAGGTATATATTATAAAAAATATATATCTTTTGGTGGGATTAGGTCCAATTAAATTATTGTACATGTTTTTTCCAGTTTAAATAATAACCAGCATCAATTTAATTTAGCTGTGGGGGCCCTGGGATAGTTATTCTGGGACTGGAGGACACCGCGACTTCAAGCTTCAAGAGGCACAAGTGATGGGAACATAATTATTTATTAACATAATTAATTATAGAGTTACACACGGTAGTTTTAGATTTGATTGCGCTCGCTCACAGTAAGAATACATGTTTATCAAAGTATTTTGTGCAATTCAAAATTCTGTGATTAAATAAAAGCAAAATAAGTTATTCTAGCACTTATCAACTAACTAATTTGAGTTTTTATATAGTCTTGGAAAACAAAAGCTATACTTGTTAGAAAAATTTAAATCAATTAAACTGATTCTGAATTCTAGATATGTTAGCTCAGTGTTTCCTGACTTCCTCCTGATGAAGAGCAGCTTTGGGAAGTTCTTCAGCAGCAGCAGCAGCAGACAGAAGGCACAGATCTATTATTAAAAACTCTTTTTGTAAATACAAGGCTCGAGCTGGAGGAGAGAAAGGCAATTACTGCGTGTTTGAGTTGTATGGGAAATTCATCCTACTCACAAAGACCAAAGGGATCAGGGAGCAGTCGATTTACTGCTTGAATTAATCATCGTTAGATATTATTACAAATACTGTGCCATAATAATGAGCCCAGGGAGAAGTCTGGTTCATCCACTCGATCTGCTGTAAACAAATTAACTAAGATTTAGATTATTTAACAAGTTGGCGTAAGCCCTCATTTGTCCGGAGTGATCCATTGTAGAAAAAGGTTTAAAAAGTTGTTGTCTGGACACTGAGAAACTGAGAAATGTAGGCTTCTTTTGTAGCCAAGATGGACCATTTCAGCCCTATTGTCATGTGACTGCTCCCTCACCACTGTTAAGCAGCTGATTAGCCTGACTGGCTTATTTTCTCACTTTACTAAAGGAGAAACACAAATTATATGTATATATTATATATACACTCTATATAAACCCAGTATATATGCATTGATTTCTTTGCCCTGTGAGTGAAGGACGGAGTGTAAGATTGACAGTTGGATCGGTGCAGCGTCTGCAGTGATGCGGTCGCTGTATCGGACTGTTGTGGTGAAGCAGTCGAAAGGCAAAGCTCTCCATTTATTCTTTGCTGTTTGCAATTGGTCACTATAATGTATGCTTCAGTTGTATCATGAAGGTTGACAAGAAAAAGGATAACGTGAACTAGTCAAATGCAAGGTGTCATTATGTCATCCTGGGAGGAAGCCGATGACTTTTTTATCATGAGCCTTGGTAATTGTTTTTTTTAAGAATGGAAAATATACAATGCATTTATTTTCTTTCTTCCCCTTCAAAATAAAGTAACTAACAATTGAAAAAAAAAAAAGTATTCTCTCACAAACCATGCACTTAAAAGGAGATGTACCCTAAAAACGTTTGTCCAGTACAGATACTGTAGAAGCAGCTCTTTGGGTAAAAATTAAACTGCTGTGTGATGTCTGCATCTAATTATAAAGCATTTTATCATCTACAAACAAGGATGTAGCAATGGTACGCTATTAGCATGCTAGTTTAGCTTTACCGTGACGTGAAACTCTGGTCTCTAAATGTTGTGTAAAAAGGCTTTTACTACATTAATTGAAATTGGTTAAAAATACTCAAATCAATATATATATATCCATGGTTACACACATTTTTTCCTTGAAGCGATTTTGGAAATGACAAGAGCCCTATCACTGCAGATCAAGAGTCCTCATGAGCGGTGGTCATGCCAGAGTAGGGTGCAGGCGTCTGATAAGGCCACACATTTAGGGTGCCCTTGGGTGCTCCTTCTCCATCTTAACACCCCCCACACGCGCGAGCAGTTGCCCGCTCAAACGACTCCTCCTCTGGGCTTATCTCCAAAGAAAGCGCGCCCCCCCTCGCCACCAGCACAATCGCTCTGCCGTTTGCTCCACTTTATCAGCGCACAGTCATTTATTTGGGAGATGGAATCAGAGCGGCTCCAAACGCGAACAAGCTGTAGCTCCAGAGGCCGGTGTGCAGAGGAAAGAGAAGGGAGCATGAAGGAAAGATGTGAGAGAGAAGGGGGAAATATCTGAACTTAAAGAACACACTATACACTACGTGAAATTAACTTTTAAAATATTGTTGCTTCATCTAAAACCGACCTGGAGCCGTTTTTCATCTGCGTTTAATGAAGACTGTTTAGGAAGTCGTCTCCCTCCGAGTCAGAATCTGAGCCACACTTTTAGGGGTGAGAACATTTTGTAGTGGCGTCCGCATGTCCAGCAGATGAAAAAGCCGTGCACTCAGTGTCGCTGATGTGTATCCCAGGAAATGAGTGCTGAGCTGCAGAGTCCCGAGCCTTATTGGAAAGGGAGTATTGTAGATTTGCTCCAGTTGATTGTGTAGTCAGATATAGCTGAGAATGATTGTATAATTTAAACTGTTTCATTCAGTGATTAGTTTGGGTTTTTGTAAGTAAAGTAGAATTTCATCTGCGTACAAGCTAATTTTAAGCTGCGCATCAATGGTATGTATTCCTTATATTCTGTCACCCTGGCGTATGGCGGCTGCAAGTGGTTCGATCAATAAAGCAATATGGGAGGGAGAGAGTGGGCATCGTTGTTGTGCGGTACAGTGTAAATGTGGGTGAGGTGATCCCATTAGTTGTGACTATGGGCTTGGGTGATAAGAATATCCCACAATACACCTTGAAAAGTAGTGTCCAACATTGGTCTCTAGACCACGATGCATTGCGGGAGTCTGGAACAACACTAAACAGCGCAGCACACAGCACAACTGAATTAAAGTAAATCAAAGCCGTTTAATCGCACTTGTTATGACCCAAAATAAGGCAAACATATTTATAAAAAGGACACAGGAGACCAAATGTAAGAGTTCAAAGATTTTATTTTAACTTCTGGTTTACTTTCTTCTTTGCTGGAATCAGGAAGTTAGAAGGAACCATTACAAAAAGAACCCCGTGTCTAAAAAAGAAGCAAAGTAACAACTGAAAGATGGACCTGGTGGGCCATCCAAACAGAACAAAGAGGGACAACACCGGGCCAACCCTGTACAGAGCCGTAGGAGTCGGTGTCGGCATATCGAATTGAAAAATTTACATTTTCCGTTTGCCAGTTAGTGTTGATCCACACCTAAAGTGCAGCTTGTGTCATCCATTTTTTTGTGATGGCCTTTTTCTTGCTGTCAGAAGTATGTTCCAAAGGTATCCATTTATTGTGTCCACAGCAGGAGTTTGAGGCCCAAATACATACCGGTAGTTCTGAAATTGAGTGGAATGAGGATGTCAAAAACAGTGTGCAGTGCATTGGTAATTTCTGTATAATATTTTTTGTACACGTGATCATTGATGTTCCTCCTGGCAACCACAGTTTCTTCAACATTCATAATAATAATATTAATCAATATTTTTATTAAGTATAGATTTGAGTTTGCATCGATACCAGTCGTGGATCGAGGAACATTAGCTGAGCTCTGATCATTGTAGCGGGTCGTGAGGGGAAAATATCAATACATTCCATAAATGGGTGAATCATTACACCCCCATGTAAAAGTGGACAATACAAGGATATCCATGAGCAGCTGTGATTGGGCAGACAAAACAGTATGCGCCCAGTCCCAGACCCTCCTGCATTTCAAAAGTGGAAGGGGCACCAGCCTATTTTTGTTGAAGTTTTTCCTCTGTCATTACAAACAACTGGGTGTGTCAGCTGACAGCAAACCCCTAAATATATAGTAACATTTAGTCAAAGAGCTCAAATGTTAAAGATAAAGGGACAGATCAGCTGATTGTTCTCTCCACAGAAAAGTGTGGAAGTCGAGCAGCAGATTCAGAGTTCAAGATAATCAATTTAATGCATGAAATTGTAGTGACTTTGCGGAGGAACGAAATATAATACCATTATTTTTTAAAAGCTAAAAACGTTTAAAGCTTTCTTCTTTATCAAACTCAACAGTCTTGTACCATTTGCTCATGAATATCTTTAAAACAGCCCGACCCAAGAAGTGCTCCAGGCTTGGACTTTGAAAGATGTCTGACGATTTAAAAAGGCAGAATATTTGCAGTGTAATAACCATGTCACCAGAGGGCAGAGGCAGGGGGCGCCGCTCCGTGGACGTGATTTGAGGATCACGTGTCATATTTGAGGGACAGGAAGAGCAGATTTGAACCAGCCTTGGATCAAAACGCTGTCACTTTGTACCCGTTTGGAGATTAATTTGTCTCCATTGGATCCTCCCGCAGGCTGCCTCAGATTAGAATCCACACTTGTGTCAACGCTGAGGGAGGGATGGAATAAGGAAAACCACCAGCTAAAACCAGGAGAATATGTCCTGCCATGGATTTCAGTGCCATCATTATGGAGTCATTTCTTCTTCACAGTGTTTTATATTTCTGACGGACAATTATGCTAAAACGCCCAAAACATTTGATTGTCTAAATGTAATTGTGATGGAAAGTATTATTTAAATGTTAAAGTCCAGCTTTAGACCTGGTTTAGACCTGATAAAGTCCAGGTTTATGTTAAAACCCGTTAGTTTTTTTTGGTCAGAGGTGGGTAGAAAAATATATATCTTTATTCAAATAGCCACAGTTGACCAGAAATCAGCACAATTCTTTATCAAGGTCACTAAATTTAAGGCTTTAACAGTTTTCAAAATCTGTGAAATACTTTTACTCTGAAAGTAAAATTAGATTGTAATGTGATACTTCGACATGTTTTTGCTGCTGTACTTTTATTACTTAAAAAGGCACAGTATGTAACTCTCTTGATGTGGTACGTCACCTGCATAATGCCATGGAAATGGGAAGTTTAAAACCATACTATGGAACATTCTCTATGAAAATAGATACATGTTATGCCATACTGTGGAATATTATAGATAAAACAACATTTTCATGGAAACAAGAAGAAGCTCCTCCAGACGTCAGGTTTGTGGAATGACAAGCTCCAAATATGAAATAAAAACTAAGACAAATTATTATGCTTCATTTGTATTGTTATTGGCCTTTAAACATGCTAGCATTTCTTATTTTAGATGGGGAAAAAAAAAAAAGTTTAGAAAAATCAATATAACATTGCCACTGCCTTGGGAGATGCCAGAGTAACAGCTTTGGCTCCATCTACAGGCTGCAGAGGGAATTGCACAATTTAAGTCAATACTGCCAATACAGCTGCTGGGAGAAAACAGTTATCAATTTTGCATATTACGTGAGTAAAGACCCCTCCCTATTTTACTTTTTTGTATTGAAATAACTTAACATAAAAATCACACACCGAACATTCAATGATTCCAAATATTTAGGAACGAGCCAGGATTTCCCATGAGAGTGGTCTTTGGGTCGCAGTCAGCCTTGGTGGTTTTCTGTCCAGAGACAACGCGGGGGAATATTTACTTTTACAGTGACTTACAAAGAGGTTTAGTAAGGTAAACATGTTCTTTAGTTGGGTACTTCTTCCACCACTGATCATATCTTAGGATAGTTCTTCCAAAAACAGTGACTCCGGAGTTGCATACAGGCCCCTGTCCTTCATGTGAAACAAGGACCTCATCAAACTCCAGCCCCTAAAAGGTCATTTCTGCACAGATGTTTGGAGTGGACTTTGTCTCCTGGTACATCTTCATAGTCTATCTAATGTCTTCATATTCCTCGGACAGAGCCGCACTCTCTGATGAGCCATTTGCTGCGGTGAACAAAAGCACTTTTCACATTTCGCTCCCATCACAAGAGCAGACAGAAGACTCAGTTCTTGCAGTAAAGAACGATTCACCAGAAACCCAGATCATTCCGGAAAAGTTTGGACACTGTCGACAAGATCCGTGCAAAAACAGAGTTTTCAGACAGATTGTAATGTCTCTCAATCAGATGGCATCTGGATAGATAATGTCATATTTTATGTATTTTCAAGCAAAGTTTAAACAGGTAAATTTACAAAAGAGAAACTTGAAAGATACATTTTACCTGCCTCCATCTAAATTGAACATTAAAGATGATGTATTGTGCAAACTTCAAGCTTTTAAACATGTTTTTATGGTTATTTATCATTTGAGCCATAATTTTCAGTTTCCTCCTGTCAGCCCTTTCCATATTCAGAAATGTCATCTAACAATATTTCAAAAGACACCGTCAAAGAAAATCTGTGAGCTAAGCAGCAGAGAATCTTTTTTTCTCTCAAGTGTTCAAAACAGCTTAGTAATAGAAAACGGTCTAAAAACAGAATTTATAAGCTCCGCCGCTTTCACTGTAGCGAGCAGCGGATGTTCATTTACATCGTTTTATTGCTGAAAAATGGCTACACAACATTCCTGAGCCTTGCTTGTATGACACAGATTTTAGTTGCATAGTTTTTAATAAACAGTCTAGAGATATATGGGCGGGGATAAGGGGTAGGTGAAAAACTCGAGCTTCAGTTACTCAAACATGCATGAATCCATCCAAATAAAAATGTTTGTGGGTTGATTGTGTGTAATAAGTCCCTGTTGTTTTAGATGAATTTTGGTCAAAGTGATTGTATTTTGTGCATTGACAATCATTGACGCACATTCTGCATTTGTATTTTTATTGGCCTTTAAACATGATCTTGAGCAAAAACTTTCACATCTCGTATTTAAAAACTTAAATCTAGCATCTACTGAAAACACACCTCATCTGTGAGGCATTCCCTCAACAGGATTTTGTGTTAGAAGAAATTATGGAAAAAAAAAAAAAACTTTCAATTTGCCATACAAACATGCAGAAGGATGCTCAGGAGTCTGGCAATGATTTATGAACTTCAGAGCAGAAGACACCCAGATTTCAACCTTTCAGTTTATAAAGAAAATTGAAATAAATAAAAGACATGGGAAATTTGAAACTGAGTGTTTTTGTAAGCTCAGAGCCAAAAAAACTCGTAAACAGGTGTTGGAATAATTAATTGATTGATCTCTCTTATGTGTTTTACATTGCTTGATAAACTGTATGAGACGGTTTTGCAGAGGCGCTTTCGAAACTGCCTTCTGAGAACAGCAGACTGAAACTGAGAACCAGCGAGAGAAACGCTTGCTCCAACACAAAGTTCAAACAAAGTTTAACATAGCTAAAAGGTTATGGTGTAACATGGTATTTTTCCAGTGTCGCTGTTGTTCCCCCTCCCCTCAGAGGCGGGAGCTGGACATGTAACAAGGGTGTTCCTTTTATTTCTAATAAATAGGAGGAGGTCGGCAGAGAGACTTCAGGACGTTTGGAGCGAGTGTGCGACAGCGATGTAACTTCTCCCTCTGATCGCCCTCCTCCGGAGTAACACATTTGATCTTATTAGATTAGTGAAACAAGCATGAATGAAGCTAAATACGACTTCAGGTAGGTTTTTGGTGAGGAAATAAGGTTATAGCTGGGTTGAATTTAGCTTATATTTGTCCTTTAAAAAAAAAAAGATAATAATAATAAGCGGTACAGATGTGAGTGCATTCGAATATTAGGAAACTGAGACAAGTAGGCCTCTAAACAAAAAGAGCACATCTTCATTACGTCTGAACAATCTGTGAATAATTGCGACAAATGAAACTGATGAGACGCTGATTGGGCCCATTAGTTTAATCTGAATGTTGTCATTGGCCTGATTGCGAATGGCTAACAGCCTAATGCCGTCGTGAGTGCGGCGGATGGCTGGGGCCCGGTGGTGGTGGGTGTGTGTGAGCGCTGTACGGAGCGGTGAAAGGATGTTATGAGCTGCAGCCTGTTCGTATTATTAGACTTTTAGGCTGGATATAAATAGATGTCGCTGGTTACACAATGTTCCATCCACAGGGAAAGTATAGGCACTGCATTGACGTATCGCAGGTAATATCTCCATTATTCTCAAAGGTTGCGCTTCTATAGTGATCCTGCAGGCCTTTAAAGACGCACAGTTGCACTTTTCTGTTGGGTGGAGATGTTAGTGCTTTAAAAAAGGACAAATTATGCATGATCTGTGTTATTGTCCTTTAAACATGCTCGAGTGCCTTTTTACGTAGGCGTCTCATGTTTTAGGACTTAATATCATGTGTGAAAACCACATGACTCAGTCCAGCGTTCCCTCATCAAGTTGTGATGTTTGCACTCCATCTTCTGGCAGCAGAGGAAATTACCATGGGTGAGAAACAAAAGTTAGTTTGTACCGACATGCTAATATAAGCGCGCAGTTGTAATGGACTCTTTAAAAGTTTGTATATTTTTGAAAATATATTTCACAATTAAAGGTGAGGTTAGGATAAGGGTTAGCTTTAGGAACAGTTTATTTGGTTAAGTTTAGCTTTGGAACGTAGAATGCTAGTCACACCCCTCATGGAAATGCCAAACATTTAGGGAGTCCCGTTTGGTGATGATTTATGGTCTTAGCAGTAATAGATTTCCTTTTCAGGAAAAGGAGGATGTAATGTCCCTTGCCTGAAAAATGACTTTCAACTCAAATCAGAGCGTTGCTGTACTGGTGTGAACCGGTGTACAAGGCACAGTGGAAAATGCAATGTGCCGGAGGTTCCTGTACAGTGACCACACTTTCAGCAAGCTACTTTTAGATTCGGCAAAGCCCGAAGATCTACCTATAGATTTATATATTACTTTTTTATAAACAGCTATAGAAACACAATATAGGCCTATTATTTTCTGTATAGACGTGCAATATAAAGCAGGGGAGCAAAAATCTTAATTGACTTGACCCATTAATACAGATGACTATTTTGAAAATAAAACAACTAGACTAACAGACGGTTGAGTTTATAATCACCTCACTTGAAACCCTTTACTATAATATTAGTTATAATAAGACAAGCTCCATGGTAACGCTGGGAGGAGGAGCTTGAGACGTCGAGAAAGTCAGCTTTCCTTCGGGTCGCGTCAATAACAAACTGCTTTGAGAAGGACAGAACAGCATGAACAGGTAGGATTACGCCCCTCTCCTCGGCCCGACTCCTTCCCCTCGCTCGCCTCCCTCATGTGAGCGTTCTACGGCTCCGCTGTTGTCTGCTTGTGCCGTGGTGTGCTCCTGCAGAAACTCACTGAGAAAGCGGGCAATAACTGAAGCGTCCTGCGGGGATTGCAACTCGCGCTTTTGTGGACCTTCATGTGCGCACCATGTACACTCGATCAGCATGTGTATACACACTGTATCTTAGCGCCAGCCAATACACTTTGCTTTGGTATTGCTACTGCCTCCGAGATCGACTGGTAGATTGCGATCTACGCAATGGGCACCCCTGCTGTACAGGCTTTACTGGTGGACAAACGGTTGAGAATCCCTGGGTAAATGGTAATGGCTTATGACCAAGGTTTTGTACAAAACAGCACCAACCTGAGATGTGTCTGGATTACAAAAAGGTATTACCAGATTGCAAAGGAAAACCAAATTAAAATATTTGACTGCGAAACAGGCATTATAACCAAGAAATAAAACAAATCATTAGTATAACCTTCTGAATGAAATCTGTATTAAGGCATATGAGAACTTCGAAGGGGGATAATATCTAAAGTATATAAATGCTTTAAAATTAAATGGGGAAAAATGGGGTTATTTTGTTTTGACGAATGAAGAGTGGGGAAGTGTGTGCATCACAAAGGAGGACCACAAAATCTCATGTTGAGGGAATTCTATTGGAAAAATGTGACTAGTTTTTTTCCTCACACCATGTCAAAGTGCACATTATTCACAGCGAGGGGCTGAACGTTTGAGAAACAAACATAACTGTCATCACATCTGGACTCAGTTTGAATATAGACAAATTCGACCCAAAAAAATTTGACAAAATTTGACTTTTAGTTTGGACTTCTTTTCTTTGGATGCAACTACCTTATTTTCAAATGTTATTGTTTACTAATCTTGTGTTCTGTCTGGTCCCGCTCTGTTCCGTTTTTGTTGTTTATTTTTGTTGTTTTATATTCTAAAAAATAACTCTACATTCACTTCATAGCATATTATGTCACAACCTTGCGAGGCGCCTTCTATGCTAATGTTCGGAGGATGTAAACGGCAGAGTGCATTTTGAGTGACAGCTGGACAGAGATATTTCTGCTATTTTTCCACAGGGAGAGAGCGTACATCTGAGTGAGGTCGCAGCGGCTATGACGAGTTTGAGGGGTGGACGGATGAAGATGTGCTGAATTATAGAGCTCGAGATACTTAACGTTACTGCAAAAGATGTACGAACGTCCACGACGATGCATTATGTAACAGGTTATTAATTTATTAGTTTGTTACTAATGTAGTAATAGCGGAGACTAGTATAGGCAAAACAGAAGACCTAAATTCGACTACTGAACAAGGCTGTTGGCCTAGACCACATGTTAGCATTAGCATGTTGCAGCTAATGCTAGATAGTATATCATGCTAACAAACAATGACATGTGTCAGTATTAAGGTGACATGTGATGAAGTCCCTTCTACAAGTAGGTAAGAGTGGTTGAGTCTTTTGATTATAATTAGAATGCTGAAAATGTTTGGTTTGAGAGAACCGACCTGGGCAGGTGTTGTTCCAGGCTCCTCTCCCACCCTACAGATTGGGAGGAAGTCTGGGCAACAGGTGTTGAACTGCTCTACAGTGTGATTGGCTGAGTGTGAACATGTGGCTAATTGATTTCACCCTGAGTTACAATTACCAAAACAATATACACGACGTGAACAAAAGGGTCAAGGAACAACCCATTTATGACACTGAATACTTCAGGTTTAACATTGGGCGAAAGGAAAAATGTATGAGAAGATGTGATGACACGCTCCAGGTGCACTTTTGACTGACTGATTGATTATGCCAAGTTTATGACAGAAAATGTGAGTTCTAACTATACCTTATTATAATAATAATAAATATAGCCGCAAGCGGGGCCCTCGCCACGCTGCCGCCGCCCGCAACGCAAGAGGGAGCACTTCCGCGCTGCAATTTTCCTCCTTTTATTACACCAACTGCCGAATCTGTGGCGCTATCGCTCTTTCTCCCCTTTGCTTTACAAATAGGGGAATTATTGTGTACTGAAAATGTCAATATTTTGTGAAAAGTTTACGGCTGAGCCGCACAAAGACCATAATCTAAAGAAGAAGTTGAATAACTTTTGATGGCGCACTCCTTTTTTGTGGTCCCCAGTCAAAATTTAATCTTTTTGAAATTCTTGGCAAGGCCGCACACAAACCAACACTTACAATAAAATAAATGGATAACTATTGATGTTACACTCCTGAAGATGAGTCTTGCCAAATCTTAGGTTAGTCGGGCTGAGGCCCGAGGAGGAGTTTGTTAAAGTATAAAGTTTAAGTATGTTAAAATTCCAGAGATTTGGCGATTTTCCCATTGGAATAACATGGGAGATTTCAGTCATCGCTACGGCTACGCCCTAACAAATATGACATGGGTCTGATTGGATTTTTTGATCAGGACGCCGAAATTAAATTTCGTGCCAAATTTCATAACATTTCAAAAAACTAAATATTTTGCTCCCTATATAAAATTGAATTTAACTCTGTTTTTAACTCTGTTGTTTCACTTCAGGTAGGTTTAGGGTAAAGGGTTTAACAACTGATTCAAATTTGATGTAAATCGGACTTTGTATGCGCAAATGGCAGCAAATTTAAAATTGGAGAAATTTCGGAAATTCTAGCTACTTGGGGGTACCGAGGCCCGGGAGCCTACAGCCCCCATCGCCAGGAGCCCCAAAACGGCATCCATTTCTGTACATTTGTGTTTCTCGTATGTCAATAAACACTTTGCATCGTAGCTGGGGTTGTGGTCCTTGCTAGTGATAATGTGTATTTATAATGTGTATTTATTCAGTCAATGTAAAAATATTCACTTTTTGGACTGGAAAAAAAAAGCTATATTGTGCATCGCCAGCCGCCTCTGATTCATATTCAGCTCTCATTGGAATAATTGTGCCGTGAAACTAAAAAATAACAGTTGACTATTTTAATACATACTCAAACATATTATTAAAGTCAGGAATGTTAAATGAAAACGGCCCAAAAATAATAATAATAGTAATTTAGATTTTATTTTTTGTATCAAGAATACGCTTCTTTTGTAAATATTCTCTCTCCAGAAGCCTTCAGCCAGCTTTACCTTTATCTGGTTAAAGAATCCTTTTCAAACCTTGATTTACAATATATAAATAAGAGTTTAACTACTAAAACAATAGTTAGTTGCATCCATAGTGCTCAGAATATTTGTGTTTACACCTCTACTGTTTCGAAAAGGAAGTCAGTACACCTGTTTCCCTTGAACAAAATATAGAATAACGATGTGCTGAAATGGAAACGGCGTGGGCTCGTATGAAGTGAGCAGTGCGGTATCTGAAAATCCCTGTGGGTCCATCTGAAATCCTTCTCCATCAAGATTTTACTGCAGAGTTCTCAGCTCAATCCTTTCCCCAATCCAGCCCCGGAAAAAACGTGGAGCTGTTAATCTGGGAGGAGAGGTGCATCATGGGAGGAAACCATTTTATTTCTCAGTGAGATACAAAATGAGAATTGCGTTTGTCAAACTTTTCAGTGGGAAAAAAACTGACTTAGTAGCTACACATAGTACTTTTATACTTTTGTGAAAACAGA
Source organism: Chaenogobius annularis (assembly GCA_015082035.1). Classification (NCBI taxonomy): domain Eukaryota; kingdom Metazoa; phylum Chordata; class Actinopteri; order Gobiiformes; family Gobiidae; genus Chaenogobius; species Chaenogobius annularis. The sequence continues at coordinate 489,271 of BJKM01000381.1, read as the reverse complement.
ATATCTTGCCTGTCATAAAAAGACTTGATTTCCAAATATCTAGATTGAAGTAGTTTTGACTTCTAGATTTAATTCCTTCTACAATGAATAATTAACTGGTTTCACAACATAATATATAAAGATCATTTGGCTTGATAAAAGAAAATAAATTGGCCAATGACAAGCCGAATTTTCTTCCCCTTAAAACAAAGTATAATGTGTTGAAACAAGTCAAATAATCGTGTCCATCGAGTAAATAAATCTTTACTACTCAAAACTAACTCCTCTTGAATAAAATGTTTACAGTGTAGTTGAATTTTCAGAATTTGTTTGTGCCACTGAATCTATAGCCGAACCCAGTGCAGCGTTTGGGGGCCCTTCTCCAGCTCGTAGCCAGGATCTTGGCTGGGAGAACCCATTTGAAGGATTACTTTATTGTGCATGAGGTGTAATCCCACATTCGTCCAGGCGAGACCCGGGGTAGAGCCATTCCGACTGCCATCCGTACTTCATTTCAAATCTGTTCAAAATAAATTAAGAAGTGGGAAGGTGACCGTTTTTTGTAAGAAATTATCTATTTTTTTTAACTGAAAAGGTGGGCTGAGATTCAATCTACCTTCTGTTTATAGCCGTCTCATCAAACCTTGGTCAAGAGAGAAATTAAGCCAATGTAACGCTAATCAGGTACAGAGCAGCCATTAGGAACAATAGATTACAGTGATCCGGGACTATACCAGCAGGTTCTAGAGCTGTAAGGTAGAGAACAATGGAGAACAACAGGGTAAAACGACCCGAAACAAAACAGCGCCTCCTTTAAAGCTGGACTACTCCAGATCAAGATTGTATAAATTCTAGCTTCTCAGACTACACCCACCTTGAGATTGTAAATGAATACCTTTTGAAACCTTATTGTGCTTGTTTAAGTTGCCGTGGAAACCAGGAGAAACTCTGGGAGAAAAAGGGACCCTGCATGGTCAGAGACTCAGAAACCATCTTGGTGCAGGACTCCAAGGACACAAGGGTGTAACTCCAGAGTGTCTTTCGATTGACCCTTAGACAGTATAGCTCCTCCCAGTGAAAACAACACACTTTGCACTAAATCCTCCGTCTGTTAAGAACAACCCACAATGCACTACGGCTCTGTCCCTGCAGCTGAGATAAAAGACGGAGGTGATTCATGAGATGCCGTAAATAAGACCCAACAAGTAAACACGCTTTTTTTCCTCCAACAACAAAACTGAATTTAAAGGATACATGTTATTTCTATACTTATTGGCCTTTAAACATGATCTTGAGCGCTTGTGTTCCCTCATCAGGATTTGGTGTTTGCACTCCATCTACTGGCAGCAGAGGGAATAATTGGGGTCAATGAAACCAAATGTTTTTGTGAGGCTCAGAGGAAGGAGAAGAGAAAAGGAGCTCATAAACAGGATTAATTAAACAAGCTTGAAAGCTAAAAGAAAGCTAATTTTGCATTATATTTGTCCTTCAAGTCGATTCTAAATATTACAACGTCAGCAGAGTCTGAAACAGTAGCACTCCCCGAGGGGGAGTAACCTGGCTCACACCACATGAATTCTCACAGCATGGTAGTTTGGGCAGAAGTTAAAAGGACGAACAAAAACAAAGATGGTGATGTCAACACATGTACCTTAGACTATTTGAGCGGATTTACGGACAATTTGTTGTTTAAAAAACGTGCACATAGAAGCGCTTTGTGTATTTGAGAACGGGGAAAAAGTCTGTGCTTTTCTCTGACGGCTTGTTCCTGTGACGCTTCAGTCAGATTCAATCCGCCCAATTCAATCCCACATTTGCCTCTTTTTGCCAGGGATGCCACTTCTGTTGTAATGGCACTTCTGGTCAAGCGGGAACTCCATTGCTTTCAATGGAGAACGAGGAAAAAGTCTCGCCGCTAAAATATGCAATAAGGTAGATTGGTGTGTGTAAAATGTCCAATTTTCATGTGGCAACCAGTTAACAACGACTTTTTAGTCTGTGTAGAACTTATTTTCTCTGGAGGTCGGCAGCCCTGTGTTAACTAATAAAAACGGAAAAAGGATCAGTCGGATGGAGGCGCTTCTGGAATAAGATGAATAGCATCTTTGGGGTTGGATGGGGCCATGTCATTTATGGAGGAGAATTTCAGGGACCTGTGATTCGCAACCCTAATTTGAACTCATGGAGTTGATGTTCTCGAATGTCTTTTATACAGTCTTGAGCGGAACTGCAGAAGCTTTGTTCCCGTCACATTTAAATCTCCTGGAAATGACCTGTCAGCGCTGCGTTCAGGAGCACGCCACTGCGGAGGAAGAAGGAACACTTGTATTTCCATTTAATGCTCCCACAGTCATAGTGTCACAGTAAGATTGTAGTGTGAAAGTGATGCGCTGACACATACTGCCCCCCTTTGGCTGTACCTGGAACTGCAGTATGTAAAGGAGGATGTGCTTTTAGTTCACTTCATTTGTCTCCAAAGGGACTATTGAAAAGGCCCACAGAGCAGTTATACAAACAATAAAAACACCAACGGTACGGCTCTGTTGTGCTGTTTTTGAGCCCATTAATCCTCACCAGACTCGTTCAAAACTCGTTCTAAATTTCTGTTTCACATCGTGCTCATTCCAACTGCGTGCTTACATTAGTATGTTGAGGGAAATCTCGCTTTTGTTCATCTCCGTTCTGTAATTCCGTCTGCTGCCCGGAGATGGAGCTCTCAATTCAATCCCTGACGTGGGAAATGCCTGACTGATATGACGCTTTTGAATACAAAACAAACTCTTTCACAAAAAATGCATACTATTTGTCTTAATTTAAATGGTAATCCTTTAGTGCATAAAACATGATTACATTTAAAACGTCAGAGAGAATGTTTCAAATGCTCTTACTAGCACGTACTGGTCTCTGCAGTATTCGTTTACCAAAGCTCCGATTGGCTTCTTAGCATTCACACCAGAGGCCATCTCGCGCTGTGAAACTATATTTACTTTTTTATATAATTAATCAGCATTCTCTGCACAAGGCCCTGGACCCCGCGGCCTTCTGGGTAAGTCCCGGAAGAGCGTGTGTTTACCATTCGTGGGATGCGGCGGAGCAGAGGTGGTGCAGAGACATGGGAATCCAGCCAAAGTGCAAATCTAAACAAAATGCACGGAATTTAAGGAGAAACGATGAATAATGCAGCGTTTATGAGTCTGCTGCAGTGGGTAAACAGCTCAGAGTCACACACAATAAATACATAAATAAGGAAAGTTAAAGAAGCACAGTAACACTTGATAATAATACTCTTTAATAGGTATTAAAAAAGCAACAACAAAGACTTAATTTATAATGGCGTTTATTAAGGATGATTCAGGCTTAGTAACTACTTAAAGTGCCCCCTGCAGGTCGGACGACTCATTGAACTAAAATGCAGTTAGGATAAGTATATTTTAGAATTTTTCTAAAAATGATAAATTAATCACAGAATAGCAAATTCTTTAGGGTTATTATTTCACTTCCTGTTTGTAATTGATCATATTGATACTACTTCATACTAGGAAATTACCCAGCAAACACTGGGCCAAAACTCAACTAATGTCACTTTTTTCAATTTGACAAATACGCGACCCCTAACGGGAACAAGCGGTAGAAAATGGATGGATGGATGGACAAATAAAAATATATGACAGCGTTTTTATTTTGTTGGTTATTGTTGGAGTGTCCCTGGTGTGATGTCACTTTCTGTCATTTTCTACAGATTTTTCAACGTTTTCTCCACAAATACCTGCTCGATTGGTGTAAAACTATCATTTATATGTACGACAGGTATAAATACACCAAATAAAGTCAAAATTAGGAAATCGTAAAACCCTGTCATACGCCCTTTAATTATGCAGTTAGGGTATTAGCCTGAATCATATTTCTTCATAATTAATTAAGTCTTTGTTCACGCTGTACTAAGGCTATTGAAAGTGTTGTAATTACAAAGTGTAACCAGAAGCACATGTCACTTTTCTGGTGCAGGAGCCCTTCTCCCTGTCTGCATTAAAAACGACCAGGATTTCAGAACGACCAGAACTCCCAAGCCGTCAATTTGACGGTTGCGCTCTGGTTATGACGTAATCAAAAGAATGATTCTTCTAACAAGCAAAAAAATTGGTCTATTAGCCTTTTTAATGAATATTATCATAATTTACAGTGCCGGAGTTGACCAGCATCAGCGGAGGGAGGAAGAGGAGGAGGAGGAGTAGGAGGGTTGTTTGCGATAGCGAAGCCGCTGTTACAGAGAATATACGCATATTCATTCATTGATATGGACCCTACAGCCTAAAAAAAGCCAGCCAAACTATTATAACACAGGATTCGTAAATACCTTGAATGTTGTCGCCGTTACCCAGACTATGCCGCTCACGCGCGGTGATGTTACCGATGCTACCAGCTGAAGCAACAGGCGCTTAGTTTATTTACCCGAATGAAACCTCATCAATGTTTTGAAGCGTTGCCAGGGCCTCTTGTACGGATAATCGCCTCAAATCCATTTTACCTTTAGCTTTGCTGTGAGTGACACTAAAGGTGACGCTACGCTCGCGCTGCACTGTCATCAGCGGGGGAAATGTGCAATGTTATTAACAGAGCCGTCAAATTGACGTGCGTGGGAGTTAGAGGAAGAATTACTAAGAACTCGTTTTAACGTTTTTATTTCAGTTGAATTGTAAGATGGGGATGATATACACAAAGGTAAAGAAAAAGTCAAGAGCCCATGAATCTGAAAGAGCAACATAACCAGAGTAATTAGACGTACAATTCTGAAAACCGTCAAATTGACGGCCTTTGGAGTTCTTGTGTTAAGTGCTTATTACTTGGAATGTTCCATGGTACAGCATTAAACATATCTATCCATGTAAATAAGCAGGTGACATTACCAAGAAAAAAACACCTATAATTTGATAAATGCAGGTTACAAGCCATACTGTGGAACATCCCAGGCACAGAAATGAAATATAGTCAGAAAGTAGCGAGCCTCCACCAGGAAAAGTGATGTACTGCACCTTTAAATACGAGTCTAACTGTGTTTTTCAGTTTCCGATATTATACAGTATTAAAACTTTAGAACACTGTGTCACATTGTGTTAGAACATCAAATGTTCTGAGTTTTAAGATTTTTTACACGGTTTGAGTCGAACGGTCCTCTGTGTACTTTATTGATCGTATTGAGTTATCGTTTTGTTTGTGTTTATGTGATGCTTTATCTATTAAGGTTAAGGTACACTTTATCTGAAGGAGTCCCATCTCCAGGATCTTGGTCAGGATTTTAGCTGGAAGGTTTTATGTTGTGCAAGTTTTGGTTGATGGGGAAAACTGGAGGAAACCCACCCAGACGCCTGGAGAAACATCAAACCTCCATGCAGACCGCTTTTAGCAGATAGTTACGATTCAAAATTAACTTGTTTTTAGCTGTTGTGAAATTATTCCCTATTCAAAAACAAACCTGGATAGTATTTTTGCTTCATTAATCCTGTTTAGCCCCTTCTCGGTGTACTCAGAAATCACTCCTGTTTCAATTTCCCCCTTTAGGTCACAGATCAGAAACCCAAAAGTCTGATGCACAGCCCGTAAAGCACAAGCAGAAACTTCTCTCACATCTGCTACTAAAACACTGAATTTAAAGATTCATGAAACGTTATTAACCTTCATGCATATATTCACTTATGCACCTGTTAAAAGCACAAATTGAACACTTAGAAAACGAGGTTGGGTGTTAGGACAAATGCAGTTCCTGGCGGCGACGGTGTCACAAGTGCAGTTAAGTGTAAGCGTGGCGAGGGAGAGAGAAGAGAGGCCACGGGGAGGGCAGGACGAACGAGTTGCAGTCATTAACGAAAGGTCAGCGCTAACAAGACGCGGAAGCTAACTCCTCGACGGAGAAGTGGCGGCTAATGCGCAAACACTGCAAAACACGAATCTGGTGTATGTTTGCAATAGTTCCGAGACAGGCTTCTTTGGAGAAATGTTTACTGGTTTTGAGATCGTTTTGCAAGCATGCGCACACTCAAGCCTTACCCTAATAATTGAGAAAAAACATTGACGCTTTCAATCCAATCAGTGTCTACGCGGCGACAGATCTAGCCTCAGAGGAAGACTTCAGCAGTTCAGTTTCTACGTGGCGTTTTCATGCTCTCGCTGTGTTTGTGTGTAGGTTCCGTCCGCTAAAGTTGCGTCGTCTCTGGGGCCTCGTCCGTAAAAGAAACTAAGGGCGCGTTCGCACTTAAACTAAGGCCATGTACACACAGAGGCGGGTATTTTCATAAACGCATATCCGTCGCCCTTCGTTTCATAAAAACTACTGCGTACACACATAAATCGTTTTAAATATATGTCCATCCACACAAACCCGTACAATTTGCTAAATCAAGCAAGAAAAAAGCACTGTATTCGTAGACGTGTATTCATGAATTGTCGCAGATAGTGACATTTAGGACCTTAAAACGCTGTTTATCCGTGTCCACACTCAAACACAAAACCGGAGTTTTCCAAAATCTTCACCGGTCGGAGTTTTACAAAAGCACCGTTTTCAAGGGCATAATCCTGCAGTTATGTGTGGACGACAGGTCAAATCATAGAAAAATATATGCGTTTTATCAGATACCCGGCTACGAGTGGACATGGCCTGAATGAACTAAAACTCAAAACTAAATCTGGGCTAGAATAGGACCAAGCCAAGTCGACATCAGGACTAAAATTCTTGTTAGAATGTGTCACAATGGAAATAACAAACATTCATTTATTAGCTCTGTGTGTGTCGGAATGGATGGACGAAATGTATACATCAAGAAGCCATTAAAAACCATCTATAAACGAGAAATCCAAAGTGGAATCTGACTCAGTGACATCTCCCTGTGTTCACTGTACATGATGATAACTATGCAGTGGGACGCAAAGACACTACTGTCAAAAGTGGTAGAATTATAACAGAAGAGTCATTCAATGCGCTAAAAAACGGATTATTGGAGCAAAAATGGGACCGTTTTAGCAATGTTAATAATGCTTTAGAATCTTTATGATAAGAATTGTCCTATAAAAACAAAAGGAATGTCCATGGATTACAAAAGGATTGCAGAATAATTGCAGAAAGAAAAACTATTGGTACAAATAATTTATTAGACAAAAAACCAAAAGAAGCAGAAATGAAGTATGAAAAGTATTAAAGTATGGTAGTCACAGTTTTCTGCTGAAGTGCTGAAAATGTGGATTTCAAGAAGGATAATAACATTGTGCATTGAACAGGCAGTGAAACTTCTAGTAAAGTATATGGAGGGAAATAAATGAAATTAAACAAATATTGACTGTAAATATATTTAATTTTATCATGTGGATCAAATTAGAAGGAAACGGAAGGTATGAAAATATGATTTATTGAACAATGAGGAATAAGGGTTGGGATTAAATATGTTTTTACTTTCACCCACTCCTTTTTGAACATGTATTATTTATTTGTTGTGAAGTAATAATGATATTGGTTTTCTTTACGGGCCAAATGTCTGAGGGGGGAAGACCACCTTGAGAATGTTGCCGTCTACATTGTTTTGACTTTATATCTATGATAAAGCATTTATTTTTATATTTTTTTCTTAAAGAAGTAAAAATAAAAGAAGATAAGAAGAATTTAAAAAACAAACAAAACAAATAAAGGTTTAAAAATAACATAAAAATAGCCACGATTTTGGTGTGAACGCACCCCCGATATGACACCTTAAAACCAACAGACTTGTCATGTTCTCTCTGTGTTTGCTTCGATTTCGTTTGGTTTTCGTATTCCAATAAAACACGAAAAAATATAGTGAATTCACGTCCGTGTAACCGACGTGGATGTGTATTTTTTTGCAGTGTGGAGGCCATTACTCTGACATTTTGCACTCAGCACTTAAACCTTTGCTTGGGCTCCAGCCGCTGCATCTCGTTAAAACTGATAAGCAATTAACACTCGCACGCAGGGTTGTTCTGTGTCGCACGCACACACACACACACACACACTCGCTCGCGCGCACACTAACGACCTTCTATCACAACAAAACCACATTCAAGGGTTTTAAACAGCCATAGTTTATCTTGACAAAAAACTGGAGAAATACAAGACAAACCGCATTTCTTTAATTCTTCAGAGACCTAACTTTTCTGAGATTTGGATGTTTCATTTTGCTCGCAGCTTATGTTTCTTCTCTTTTGAAAGTGTATCTTATTTTATGGGAATTTTCCATGAAGAAATAAATTATATGTATGTGTGAGGAGGCCAATCAGGCGCAGGAGGCGGACTTATAAGAGGTTAGTTGTCCTTACCGGAGTTCTTGACCGTGTTTTTTTTTTTTTCATAGTTAATTTTTTTTTTTACAAACAATAAAAATACAAAACAAACAAAAACAAACATGGCAGGACTTGAAAGAAAATAGAAAATAATTTAAAAAAAATAAGCGTCCAGTTAACAGTTAAAAGTGTGTTGTATATATATATATATATATATATATATATATATTTTTTTTTTTAGGTTTTTACCACTCTGAGGTGAGCCCATCGCTGGGTTTATTTATTGTTTTTTAAATCGTTTGATCGCACCTTTCTGACACTGTTATTTCAGCTTCTAATTTTTTATTTTGTTTTTCTGATATAACAGGCAAATTTACGGCATATCCAGAAAGGAATTGATATCATCTTCTTTATCTTCTGGAATTTTCGAGAAAAGTTTTTTTAAAGAAGGATTCAAATGCTGACTGAATTTGGTCTTTGTTCACTCTCATAATATCTTTGTTTGGTAAAGAGCATCATATTAACTATTTCCTGTCAAGTCAAGTCATTCATTTCTCCTCTTATCTTTTTAATTTCCTCTAGCCTTTGAGGACTCTGCAATTTTATTCAAGCACTTTTCACAGTTTCGTCCCAGGTGAAGCTAACAAACATTAGCATAATAATCTTCTGGGTCGACACTCCTCGCACGCGAAGATAACACTGTCCGCGTTGTGTTGTTAGATGTTCGTTCGGATGCAGATGGTGTCTACATATGCGATAACCTCGGCGTCGTCTTCACAGAGAACAAAGGACATTTCAGGTTTGAAGGATTTCAAAGCCATGGCTGCCCCTCCTTTGTGGACAAAGGATTCAAAAGACGTGACGACGTGAATAAAATCTGGCCTCAAAAAAGCTGCATATATTGACAAAAGCTTAGACGATTCCCCTGTTGTTCTTCTCCAGTGTGAAAAAGAGATAAAACATACGCTGTTTTCATGTTATAATGTTTTTAGCTGGAAGTAAAGTTGAATTAATTCTGGTTTTCAATAATAATAATAATAATAATAATAATTGCATTTTGTGTGTTTTTTTAATTTAAGAATAATTTACATTTCAAACATGTCGAGGGGCACGAACATTAGAGAGAAATCTGAGTTCTTGATCGTCTGTGCTTTTTCCTGCTGTAGTATACTCCAGAGGTATCCATTTATTGTGCCCATGGCAGGAGTTTTGAGGCCCGAATGCAAAGTTCTGAAACTGAGTGGGACGATGGTGTCGAAAATAGTCCAGTACCTGAGCAACAGGGTATTGGACACATAACAATGATGCCTCCTGGCAACGACAATCTCTCCAGCATTTAGCATTTTCCTGTGAATAATGAGTACTTTGACGCAGTGTTATGAAAAAACAGGTCACATTCTTTCCAAACATGTGAGTTTGTGCTCCTCCTTTTGTGAAGTACATGTATTTTCCCATTCTCCGTCTTTCAAAACAAAATGGCCTATTTCCCATTCATTTTGAATATATTCAGTCGTGCGGCTGTACAGATTATTCACCCATTCACTCATCGTTGACTACTATCTCACTGCAGAAGTAAGTATGTTCCTCCTGGTTATTGCCAGGGGCGACTGGGGTAATCGCTACGCCAGTCGTCATGGGCGACGGGCGTGCATCTTTGTCAATGTGCCCAACACCTTTTGGGCCTATTGATCCTTCAGCATCGATGCAGGATCAACAGGCCCTGCTGGAGCTCGGGCTAATAAATAAAACAAAATCCAGGAGCTCAATTTGTTTGTTGTTCTGTCGATTTCAGGCAGTTCAGCCCAATGTCTCGGTGCCGTGAGTTGCATATCCTTTTTTTAAATCAGAATCTTTTATCAGCAATGAAATTAAATTAAAAATCTCAGCAGCAGCCGCTGACAGAAAAACAATTGGAGCCGGCCGGGGAAGAAGTTTATGTTTTATAATTAAATCTGGAGGTAAACGGCATAAAAGGAACAAGTTCAGCAACTTTTCAAATGATCGCGCTCAGTGAAGCATTTGTTCTGCCAAAATCAAATCAAATCTTATAAATAATTAAACTACGGCATGAATAAAACAAACTGGAAACAGAATAATACTCACCAGATATTTCTCAAGGCATTACTGCTGACTACTGGGTGGCATAGCGGTTAGTTACCTCATAGTAAGAAGGTCCTGGGTGCTTTCTGTGCCGAGTTTGCATATTCTCACCGTGTGTGGTGGAACAATATGTTAAACTTCAACATTAGTCGTAAAAAGTAACAACAAGTCGTGCCGCTGTAAATGACCCGGTTTAGGCACAAGAACTTGCCAAAGTCGTTTAGTAATTCCATTTTGTGGCGCTGTGAGACATGAGTAAAGCTAGCGTGAACACAAAACGACTTCTGGTTTATCGTTTCCTGCATTTATTTCACGTCTCTGTTCCTCTACGCCGCATTTTAAGGTCTCTTCACGTAACGCACTGGGCTTGGCGCATGTCAGCCCGCATTATGCTCTGGAAACATTTTTGGTCAAGTCGGCGTCAGTGGAAATACAGCGTTTCATCACAAGATCAAGAAAATGTAAGTGAAATAGTCCAAACACGTCCCACAATTGTGAACGCACACACACGCACCGTCTGTAGCAGCAGAAGCCAGTGTGACCTTTAGCCCGACACCTTTGGGCCAGAATATTACCCACAGTCCCTCTAGCTCGCTGATCGATTCAGATGCACTGCCATGTGAGAATCAATACTCACACAGCCCACACTAAACCTCCTCCTTTCCAATGGGACAGAGCCGGATTTCTCTCTTGCTTCTGCAGATAATATTTCCCTTCCTGACGCCCACGGAGGACAAACACGGGGGACGTTCTCAAGAAGGTTTGGACAAAGCTCCAGGAGTAGTTTATGGCGTTTTGGATTTATTGTCCTCGAATTTGACCCATTCCTTTGTACTGTTTTTTCTGGCCCGTGTGCTTGGCCAGGACAGCGCAGCCCGAAATGGGGGTGAGACTGATGAAGGACATGCAGCGAATTGTCGGATTTAAACTGACAACGCTGCGGCCGGCAGACGTGGGTGCGATTCATGCGTCCCTCCAAAAGTCACAACTCTGGGAAATGTGAAACTGAGTGTTTTTGTGAGGCTTAAAGGGAGCGGAGAAGATGACCTCGAAAACAGGATTAATGAAACAAGTGTGAAAGAAGCTAAACACAACTCCAGCAGTATTTTTGATGAGGGAAGAACATTATAACATGCTCAAGCTCAAAGTCATTTAATATACTGCATCCGGAAAGTATTCACTCTTTCCACATGTTGTTATGTTACAGCCTTGTTCCAAAATATTAAATGTATTATTTGCCTCGAAATTCTACAAATAATATACCCCATAATGACAATGTGAAAGAGGGTTGTTTCTTTGCAAATGTATTAAAAATTGAAAAATAAAAAAAGCACATGTAGTTAAGTATTCGCAGCGTTTCCCATGACACTCAAAATTGAGCTCAGGTTCATGGTTTTAAAGCACACAACTGTCTATAGAAGGTCCCCCAGTTAACAGTAGACTGTAGACTTCCGAGACAGGATTGTATCCAGGCACTGCTCTGGGGAAGGCACAGAAACATTTCTGCAGCATTGAATGTTCTTCTGAGCACAGTAGCCTCCATCATCTGGAAACGGAGAATGTTCGGAAGCATCAAGACTCTTCTAGAGCTGGGCCCGGCCAAACTCAGCGGGGGAGAAGGGCCTTAGTCAGGGAGGTGAACAAGACCCCGATGGTCATTCTGACAGCTCTCCAGCATGTCTCTGTGGAGTGAGGAGACCCTTCTAGAAGAACAGTGACGTGCAGTTCATGGCTAGTGAGGCACTGACTCTCAGAGTCAGATTTACCAATGCGAATGAACCCAAAAGAGCACCTTACACATCATTTGATTGACAACAGACAATGACTTGTGCTTTATATCTCATTTCAGCATTCTTTACACAAACATGTGACATATTTTAATTCCAACTGAGCCAAATTCCAGCCAATGTCAAGCCAAAATAAATACAAGTTTACCTTTCACATTTTGATAAGCCGGACGGCTGAGAAGCGCCCTCTGCCGTGAGTCAGGCGTATTGTTTGTCTCACCGAGTGAACTTTTACTGCTGTTTTATAATAAATCTGCAATCTGCAAATAATTGCAATCTGCAATTTGTTCAAAACAAATTTTGAACAAAAGCTGTGAATAATTATGCACAGTGCTTTTATTTTTAAATAAATTCAAACAACCTACTTTCTAGTCCTCATTATGGGGAAAAGTTTAGAATTTTGAGACAAATAATGAATTTTATCCTTTTTGGAATAAGGCTGTACCGTGAAATATAGAAAAGGATGATACACTGTGATACAAGTGTTTTTTGTAAAAATCCTGCTGAGCGTTAGCATAACTCCAAAACTGTCCCTGGACAGGACACTTTGCTCCAGTCGCAGTAAAATGAGCCACACTCCCTGTAAATATCTATGTTTCCACTCTCTCTGGAGAAGAATATATTTGCTCAGTTTGAATACAAATCCCTTCTACGTTCACAAAACAGAGATGGCATTTTAGTCATGTGTCAACAGCTCCATCAAGTGACAAGAAGCGTTACTGCACCCTTTTATTCTCCCACAAAAGTATTACATTTTCCCACATATTCAAAGTTCATAATCACAAATGCGTGTGACTGCAGCCATAAGAACCTCATATGCATTAGACCGGACCAAACAAGACCAAGACTTTACCAAAACTTGAGTTGAGTTTTCTGTCTTCTGTGTTTCTGAGTTATCTGAGTTATTTATCACAAAAACGTAATATAATTCTCATTCTGCTGGTCTAATATCCATATAATACTCTGGAAACAGTGTAATAACAGGCAATATCTCCTGGGAAAGTCTGTCAAACCTGTCTTTTGTAGCTTGGCCATCGTTTTTTTCTTTTTTTCATCTGTAACTGAATCTGAGCCTCTTTTAGAGACAAAAACTTGAAGGGAATGTTCCTGATTTTCACTGTTTCAAATCTGTTCTGCCCCGGGACAAATATAAAATAAAAGCCTCTATTGTGTGTGAAAACGAGACCACCGCATTTTGTCTGCAACTATTTACGGAACCCTATAGCTGTGAGTCCAAGAGTGGGCTGGAGTTTCGGACCGGAGTTTCGGACCGGAGTTTCCTGAATGAACCAGACGAGTCCTGCCTCACCTCATGGGAACAAGGGAAGTCAGCCACATTTCCTCGTCCTCTGATGAGGAGAGTGAGGAAGAGAGAGGAGGAGAGAGGGGAGGAGAGAGGAGGCAATGGGAGGAGCGGTGAAGAGGGAGGTGGAGGGAGGGAAAAGGGAATGTATTTTATTTCTATTTTTTGGTTTTGCTTTCATAATTTTAGGAATGTTAAGACCAAACTGAGCATTTATACCTTTTATTTGTTTTGTTGTTTAGTTTATTAAATGTGCCACTGAAAACACATTAAAACATTTTGAAACATGAAAAATAGAACCATTTTTATTTTTTCGGTTTTTGTTTCCTGCAATAAAGTAGAATCAGTTTTTCCGCAGGGTTTGAGCTCAGATCACAGTCGATCTGTGTCCGAGAAACAGGAATCAGAATCAGAATCAGAATCAGAATCAGAAAGAGTTTATTGCCATTGTCAATGAACAAAATTCACAAACATAGGAACTTGTATTAAGGTGCAACATAAACCACTAATCAATAATGAAAACAACATATATGAAATCAAAAGGGCATGCATTAAGAGACTATTTAAAATTCTATAATACAAAATACAAATAAAATAGGCAGTACTATGTACACGAGAATTACAGTTAAATTCACAGTAGTAGTGCAGAAAGTGACAGTGCAGTGAGTGGTTGAATAGTTGCAGTTAAAGTGACAGGTGTTTTGAAGTGTTCATGAGTCCAACAGCAGAGGGAAAGAAACTATTCCTGTGGCGGGAGGTTCTGGTCTGGATGGACCGTAGCCTCCTGCCTGAGGGGAGTGGTCCAAATAGTCCATGTCCAGGGTGAGAAGGGTCAGCTGTGATCCGTCCTGCTCGTCCCAGAGCCCTGGAGACGTACAGGTCCTGCAGAGATGGAAGTCTGCAGCCGATCACCTTCTCAGCAGAACGCACAATGCGCTGTAGTCTCTATTTGTCCCTGGCTGGTGCCCTGGCCTGTGGCTTCAGCGTACCACACCGGTGATGGAGAAGGTGAGGATGGACTCAATGATGGCCGTGTCAGAACTGCACCATCATCTGCACTGGCAGCTTGGCTTTCCTCAGCTGCCGCAGGGAAGTACCTGTATTTTCCGGACCTTTAGCCCGCTCCCCTATATAAGCCGCATTTGCTCTATTTTTAAAAAAAACGATAATAAAACAATACATAGGCCGCACCTTTTGTATAGGCCGCAGAACTCTTTCCTTGACTTTTGGCATCGCATGAGCTCGTCCCGCTGTCCCCCTCCAGCGGTGCTCTCCCCTCCAGCGTCTCACCGTACATTCATTGATGTTAAGCTTGCGTGCAGCCGCGCGGCTTCCTAGCAAGATCGATGGCCTTCAGCTTAAAACTTGCTTCGTACGAACTTCTTTCGTTTGGGTTCCATAATGATGCGGCAAGAATTTGAAAATAAATTTATAGTTGGTAATTTGTCGTCCGTGTTCTATTTGCTAGCTGAATAAAAAAGGCAACATCTGCTTCTTTGCTTAACTTTTCTGTAGTTTTGATTCCAATTCCGGTTAGTTCGCCCCTAGCGGTGAAAGAAAAAAACCACAGAAAAGCAAGCCGCAGCCTCTAAATACAGCCGCATGGCTCAAAACATCTGACAAAAGTAGCGGCTTATAGCCCGCAAAATACGGTACATCCTCTGCTGGGCCTTCTTGATGAGGGAGCTGATGGAGGGCTCCCACTTGAGGTCCTGGGTGATGGTGGTGCCGAGGAAGCGGAAGGAGTCCGCGGTGGTGATGGGGGAGTCGGTCATGATGGGAGTTGTGGCTGGAGGTGCAGCAGTTTGTGTACAGGGAGAAGAGCAGAGGAGAAAGTACCAAATGACTTCATGACAACAGACGTCAGCTCCACAGGCCTGTAGTCATTAAGTCCAGTGATCCGAGGCTTCTTGGGGACAGGGACAATGATGGCAGACTTGAAGCAAGCTGGGACGTGGCAAAATGTCAGTGAAGATGGGGGCCAGCTCTCCTGCGCAGTGTCTTAAAGCCGGAGGAGAAACACCGTCTGGTCCAGCAGCTTTTCGGGGGTTGGATTTCCGAAATAGTCTGTTTACATCCTGTTCCTGAACTGAGAGGGTGGTGGGGGAGGTGGGGGGGACCAGGGTTGGGTTGGCAGAGGTGGCCACCGTGGGGGAGGGTGTGGTCACGTCAAACCTGGAATAGAAGGTGTTAAATTGCACAGCCAGTTTTCGATTGTGAGCGGAAGTGAAGTTAAAACAATAAAAATTAGGTTGAGTGCCTTTACTGAGCTCAGATTATTGGACTACTTTGAGTGGCACAGTGAATAGGCAGGGCTCATCAGTTCTACCGTTTGAACAGCAATAAATAAAATTAAATAAATAAAATATATAATTTTGAATAAAATAAATAAAATAATCTATTAATTTGAAAATAAGAACTAAAATGGGGGGGGGACAAAATCCTACTGAAGCAATACAATTTAATTGTTCCTTTTCCCTCAAAGATTCACACTCTGACATATTTTGAATAAATCAGATACACCACACATTTTGGTTGGTTGAATTCAGCATTATATTTGTGAAATGTTAACAACCAAAAATAAACAAAACATTTTTGACTAAAAGTAAAAAGCATTTTAATAAATGGACAAAACAGATTTATCTTTGTATTCAGTTTATCTTTTAAAGTAAAAAAAAATTGTGACATAAATAAGAGAAATATTTAGATAAAGTACAAATATGACAAAAGTTGTTTATTGCTGCCCAGATATGTGTAATGTTCTTCTGTAAGATGTGGTGCTTTTCCACTCGTGACCACCGGGAGGCAGTAAAGCCCTTGTTTTCACGCCTCTGGGCCAGTATAGACTAAACAACATTAATCTAAATTAAAATACTGGACAGAAGTTCTTTATCCTGACGTTTGAGTCGATAATTTTCCTCCGAAACATTTAATATCAGAAGAAAAACACAGACTTTCCTCCACTCAAAGTTTAATTGATGTCTCGGAAATCAAAACAGACATTTTGGGGAATTTTGGACATTTACAAATTTAAACTTGTGAGTGCATTTTGGGCCAAAGTGACAGACACGCCCTCTTCAACACTGCAAAAAAAAGAAACCAATGTTAGTTAAAATAACACAGATTCATCACATTTATTTTTTCTAAATATTTTCAACACGTTTCGATGTTGTTTTGTTTTAATTTTCCAAGCTAAATTAATCAATATATAATATTTTTTTGCATCGATCTATTTAAAATGTAGACTACAATCTGTGTATAAACTCCATCACGTAACATAAGATTAGAATATGAATATGTTCAAAGTAAATCTGTATTTACACGGCGCCACTTTTATTGGTTTGTGGCAGTAATTACACAACACGTGTTTTTGACGTGTGGATGAAGGTGAATGAGGCATACAGCAGATTCATGGGTTTCTGCTCCTTTGCACGCCACATTTGAGGACTTTTCCAATTCAAAAGATACAACATTGAGATTTCAATTGTAGCATTACTAATGTTACTATGTTACTGTACACAGAACTGTTCACGTGTTTACGAAGCCGTGAATGAATCCAGCACGACTGAGGTGTCGTCTGAGATAGAGCTTTATCATTTTTACCAGATTCAAAAGCTCTGTGTATATATTGCGTATAGTGTATGTATTATGTATATATTGTGTGTATATATAGTCTATGTATTGTGTATATAAAGTGTATATATAATGTATGTATTGTGTATAGTGTATATATTGCATATATTTAGTGTATGTACTGTGTATGAATAGTGTGTATATTGTGTATAGTGTATGTATTGTGTATATATAGTGTATATATATATTGTGTGTGTGTGTGTGTATATATATAGTCTATGTATTGTGTATATAAAGTGTATATATAATGTATGTATCATGTATGTATCGTGTATATATTGTGTATCGTGTATGTATTGTGTATATATAGGGTATATATTGTGTGTATACGTGGAGGGGGGATGGGCTTTGGCAGGACCCGGTTTCAAACAGGGGGGCTAATGACAGGTTCCCAAGGCAACCTGGTGCTCGGGGTCCGGCTGAGGCTCTGTGATCTGGATGAGACGAGTTTGACTCGGCACGGCTCAGGAAAGACACCGAAACCAGGACGAAACCAGGACTAAAACAGGTTTGAACCAGGTCTGAACCAGGACTAAACCAGGTCTAAACCAGGTCTAAAGCAGGACTAAACAAGGCCTAAACGTTGGACTTATCAGGGGTGAAATGTGTAGGACTAAAGCAGGACTAGCAGGTCTAAACATGGTCTAAACTCCGGGATCACATGAAGGCTGTTTCCAAAAGCCTCTTCTTGGTCTGGTCAGGTCTGGTCTGGGCGTGGTCAGACATCCAGGTCATAAGTCACTGCCCAGGTCCTGTTCCACTGTCCATGTCCTCCATAAACATGTTTGCTTCACATGTGGCTGATTTAGCCAAGATACAGCAAGGATAAAGAACCAAAATCCTACGTTTCCCAGTTACCTGTTTAGTCAGAGGAACCACTCAGTCCCCTTTGCGTGCTTTAACATTAGTATCTGTTTACTTTGGAATATTTATAAAGCTGTGATGCACAAACCGTTCAAACTAACAAGGAAATGTACAAAAAAAACACAATTATTCAGAGTAATTCATGTTGTTGTGATTTAGAAGTTTATCTTTGGAGCTACAATGTTCTTGTCATTTCTTATCATCAGTGAAGTTTGTCTAAGTCTGAGAAGGAATTCAAAATATTTTGCAACAAAAGCCATGTTGTAAATGTATATGTGACACCAAAAGGTTCCTGGTCCAAGAACTAAGGGAGTCCTAAAGTGTGGCCCCAGTCCCTAGTTCCTACTCGGTGCGAACACGCTTCAAATGGGGACTGGAATTGGAAAAGTACCAGGAACTGAAAAAAATGTCGTGCAGAAAACACTTCCTGTCCCCTCTACGATGAAGTGTATGTTCTATTTTCCTGAAAACCTTGAAAAACGGCAGCCTCTTCTGCCCGTCGTGCGGCCGCCGCTGTAACGTACGAGCCACAGTAGCACGGCCCTCCTGAAGACCTCTGCATTTCCTGTTAGTCCCAATAACGTAGCACTACTTCCTGCTTCTCAGGCCGACCAGGAAGGAAGTCCAGTCTGGTCACACGGTGCGCGGCGGCCCCTCCCCTCCGGGCTCCGGCGCTGGAGTCTCCCAACACTGTTCAAAATGACCCACAGTAAACGACTCACGATTTGAACATTGACGTTTTGACAACATCTCTGTGGCATTGGCCTTGAAAGACTCTTCTTGCCTTTTATAAATTATTTACTATGTTTTTCTATATTTATTTTTTCCTAAAACGTTAAGCACCAGGGTTTTTATTATTAATAGAGCACTTATTTATTTCCTTTTTGCATCCAAACGACACTACCGTCATTCATTTAGACCAGGGCTATTCAACTTAGTTTTCCCGAGGGCCAGATTTTTTGAAGAGCCAAGGTGCACAACACACCACTACTGTAACAACATTGTGGGTCGTACTTATCCTCAACACTGTTTCAATAAATTAAGTTAATGCAATAAAAAAACTACTGACAAGTTAGGGTTAGGCTTAGGGTTACAAAATGATTTACCTGCAGCTTTTCAAAATTGCCGGTGCTGAACCAGAATTAAGCTAGGACGAGACTCGTACCAACCAGGTCTGGCTCAGAATCAAACCAGGTCTGAAGCAGAATTAAACAAGGACTAAACCAAGAACAAACCAGGTCTAAACTAGGGCTAACCCAGCATTAAACCTGTAAAGCAGTGGTCCCCAAACTACGGCCCGGGGGCCAGATACGGCCCGCCTCCACATTTGACCCGGCCCCCTGAACAATACAAGAGACGCATTATTCATGGATTCTGCTCTGACAACTGAAGCTGAACTTTTACCCAAGACTGTGCACGGCACAACACAAACTTTCTTTCTGTGAAGAACCCAGAGAGGGTTATTTGATCTCGGAAAGGGTTATTCATATTTGGTTTATATGTGGCTTTCTGGAAAATAATACATGTTTACATTTAGGCACCCCTGCGATCGTCACACTTTTTTCTGGTTCAAAACTGACCCTGGCCCCCCATCAGAGAAGGGAAAAGTGATGTGGCCCTCACTGGAAAAAGTTTGGGGGACCCCTGCTGTAAAGCAATATTTTTTGTTTTGTTTTTATATTTCAAAGATGAGTCATGGGCCGGAATTAAATGACTTGGGAGGGCCTGATTTGGCCCCGGGCCTGATGGCCCCCGGGCCTGATGTTGAATAGCCCTGACGACGATCCCTTTTAACAGTGTATCCTACAACAGGAAGTCCCCTAGACTGGATGCATATTTTGTTCTTGTCACTGAAAGGAATTTGCACCAAAACATGTGCAAAGCCCCCGATGCAGAAGGGAAAGTGCCTTTTCCCGACGGCAAATAACGAGCGAGCGGCGGAGGTGCGAGGCTGGCAAACCTCACAGACCCTGAGCGACGAAGGCCACGGTCAGGAGGTATTCAGAGCGTCGTGAGCAAAACCATCAGCCGTGAACACAGAGTGGAATGTAAGAACTCAATGTCTTTTTTGCATTATCTCCATGACGATGTTCAGGACGATAGTTCAGCATGTTCGGTTGAGGTTGATGTTATGCAGTTGTCGAGATTCCAGAGCAGAGAATAAATGCACAAACAGTGATGTGTCCCCTGTCCTTAGACCCTCCTTCCCGGCCAGGAAAAACTACCAAACCTCTTTGGAATGAAGTAGAAACCTGGAGGAGTTTCACAGTGAAGGAGAGATCCGACTCCCTCGGAAGGACAGGCGGACTCGGCGAGATAGACAGTGGAGCTGGACCCACTCAGAGGAGACCAGTTCTTCGAGGCAGATGACGAACCGTTCATCTGGCCCATTTCTCCAGACAGGCATTTCCAGCACGTTACAATTTCTGTCCCACAAAAGAGCAAAGGTTAAAAACGTTCTGTAGGTGAGACTGAGCAGTGTCGTGATGTAAAGTAAAAAGAAGCTTTTATTATTATTTTGCCACTGATTTCACGTGATGATTCTTTTGGTCTTTCACATTTTTCAGCCTAAAAATGTTAAATGCAAAGCAAATATTTTGCAAATGATGATGACAAATGATGATTTATACATGGAGTCTACGTGTTGTTATAAATAGTGTGTTAAAGGTACAATCAACACTGTCGTTCCCTGTAGTTCTCTGTAGTTCACTGTAGTTCACTGTAGTCCTCTGTAGTTCCCTGTAGTTCACTGAGTCCTCTGTAGCTCCCTGTAGTTCACTGTAGTCCTCTGTAGGTTCCCTGTAGTTCACTGTAGTCCCTGTAGTTCCCTGTAGTCCTCTGTAGTTTTCCTGTAGTTCCCTGTAGTCCTCTGTATCCCTGTAGTCCTTGTTAGTCCTCTGTAGTTCCCTGTAGTTCGCTGTAGTTCTCTGTAGTTCACTGTAGTTCCTTGTAGTTTCCTGTAGTTCCCTGTAGTTCTCTGTAGCTCCCTGTAGTTCACTGTAGTCCTCTGTAGCTCCCTGTAGTTCACTGTTTGTCCTCTGTAGTCTCCTGTAGTTCAACTGTGGTCCTCTGTAGTTCCCTGTAGTTCACTGTAGTTCCTCTGTAGTTCCCTGTAGTTCACTGTAGTCCTCTGTGCTCCCTGTAGTTCACGTGTAGTCCTCTGTAGTTCCCTGTACTCTGTAGTTCACTTGTAGTTCCTCTGTATTGTTAGCTCCTGTAGTCCCGTCCTCTGTAGTTTCCTGTAGTTCTCCTGTAGTTCCTCTCTGTAGCTCCCTGTAGTTCCTTGTGAGTCCTCTGTAGTTCCCTGTAGTTCCCGGGCTCCCCTGTAGTTCCTCTGTAGTTTCGGTAGTTCCTGTAGTTCCTTCTGTACTCTGTACTTCTGTTACCTGTAGTTCCCTGTAGTCTCTCATCCCTGTAGCTTCCTGTAAGTTCACTGTAGTCCTCTGTAGCTCCCTGTAGTTCCTGTGTCCTCTGTAGTTCCTGTAGCTCCTGTGGTCCCTGTAGTTCCCTGTAGTCCCTGTAGTTTCCTGTAGTTCCCTGTAGTCCTCTTTAGCTCCCTGTATTCCCTGGAGCCCTCTGTAGTTCCCTGTAGTACTTCTGTAGTTCACTGTAGTTCCTTGTAGTTCCCTGTAGTTCTCTGTAGCTTCCCTGTAGTTCACTGTAGTCCTCTGTAGTTTCCCTGTAGTCCTCTGTATTGTCCTGTAGTTCCCTGTAGTCTCTGTAGTTCCCTGTAGTTCCTGTAGCCCTCTTGTAGTTCCCTGTTGTTCGCTGTAGTTCTCTGTAGTCACTGTAGTTCCTCTGTAGTTCCTGTAGTTCTCTGTAGCTCCTGCTAGTCATGTATCCTCTGTAGTCCTTGTAGTCCTCTGTAGTTTCCTGTAGTTCCCTGTAGTCCCTGTTAGTTCCCTGTAGTTCTCTGAGTTCCTGTAGTTCCTGTTGTTCCCTGTAGTTCTCTTAGCTCCCTTCTGCTATGTAGTCCCTGTGTCCTCTGTAGTTTCTGTAGCTCCTGTAAGTCTCCTGTAGTCTCTGTATCCTGTTCACCTGTAGTGTTCCCTGTAGTCCCTGTAGCCGTATCGTATCCTCTGTAGTTCCTGTAGTTCATCCTGTAGCCTCCTGTAATTCCCTGATAGTCCTCTGGAGGTCCCCTGTAGTTCGCGGTGTAGTTCCCTGTAGTTCCTTGTAATTCCCTGTAGTTCCCTGTAGTTCTCTGTTGCTCCTGTAGGTCCCTGTGTCCTCTTGTAGTTCCTGTAGTTCTTCTGTAGCCTCCTGTAATTCCATGTAGTCCTCTGTATTCCCCTGTAGTTCGCTGTAGTTCCCTGTAGTTTCCTTGTAATTCCCTGTAGTTCCCTTGTAGTTTCTTCATAGTCCCTGTAGTCCCGTAGTACTTTTCTCTGTACCCGTAGTTCCCGTAGTCTCTGTAGTCCTTATTCTGTAGTTGGTTCCTGTAGTCTGTGCTCTGATAGTTAATCCTTTCCGTGTTCGCTTGTCTAGTTCCTGTATCCTGTGTCCTGTTCTCTTGTAGTCCCTTAGTCATGTTAGTCCTCTGTTATCGTAGTCCATTCTGATTCCCTGTATCCTCGTGTCGTATCCCTGTATTTGTGTTTCGAGTTCCCTGTAGTTTCTGTGTTCCTGTAGTTCCAGTCTTAGTTGACTCGTATCCCTGTAGTTCCCTTGTCCTCTGTAGTTCTGGTCCTGTAGTTCCTGTAGCTGTAGTTCCTTGTTATGGTTCCCTGTAGTCCTCTAGCTCTGTAGTTCCCTGTAGCTCGTCTGTAGTCGTAGCTCCCGAATCTTCCTTAGTTCTGTATCTGTCGTTCCTGAGTTCTGTACCTGGTCCCTTTTCCTGCTCCTTAGTCTGTGTCCTCTGTAGTCCCGATCTCTGTAAGCTCTGTTTCCCTAGTCCTGAGTTCAGTTGCGCTATTCCGAGTTCCTGAATTCCCACTGGAGTTCCTGTAGTTCCCTGTAGCTCCCTGTTAGTCCCTGATAGTCCTCGTAGTTTCCCTGTAGTTCCTCTGTAGTTCTCTGTGTTTCTGATCTTGTAGTATCCCTGTAGTTCCTGTAGTTCCTGTAGTTCCTGTAGTCCTCTATGTAGTCTCCTTGTTCCTGTAGTTTCTGGTTCCTGTAGTTCTGCTTTGTTCGTGATTAGTTCTGTAGTTCGTACCCTGGTAGTTCCCTTGTAGTCCTCTGTAGTTCCCTGTGTTATCTGTTAGCTCCCTGTAGTCCTTAGTCCTCTGTAGTTCCCTTGTAGTCCTCTGTACGTTCCCTGTAGTTCTTCTGTAGCTCCCTGTAGCTTCCTGTCGTTCGTCGTCCTCTGTAGTATCCCTGTAGTTCGCTGTAGTTCTCTCACTGTAGTCCTTAGCCTATTCCCTTAGTTCTCACTTCTGTAGTTCCCGTACTCTGTAGTTCTCTGTAAGCTCCTGCCTGTAGTCCTGTGTCCGTAGTTCCGTAGTATTAACTGTAGTTCCTTACTGTATCGTATTCTCGTGCTTCTTATCGTTTCTGTTCCGTTCTCGTAGCTACTGAGTTCCCTGTAGTCCTCTGTAGTTCCCTGTAGTTCGCTGTATTCCTGTAGTTCCTATGTATGCTCCCTGTTAGTTCCCTGTTATTCTCTGTTCGCTCCCTGTAGGTCCCTGTAGTCCTTGTAGTTACGTAGTTCCCTGTAGTTCTCTGTAGCTCCCTGTAGTTCACTGTAGTCCTCTGTAGTTCCCTGTAGTCCTCTGTAGTTTCCTGTAGTTCCCTGTAGTCCTCTGTAGCTCCTGTAGTTCCCTGTAGTCCTCTGTAGTTCCCTGTAGTTCCCTGTAGTTCTCTGTAGTTCACTGTAGTTCCTTGTAGTTCCCTGTAGTTCCCTGTAGTTCTCTGTAGCTCCCTGTAGTTCCCTGTAGTCCTCTGTAGTTCTCTGTAGCTCCCTGTAGTTCCCTGTAGTCCTCTGTAGTTCCCTGTAGTTCCCTGTAGTTATCTGTAGTTCACTGTAGTTCCTTGTAGTTCCCTGTAGTTCCCTGTAGTTCTCTGTAGCTCCCTCTAGTTCCCTGTAGTCCTCTGTAGTTCCCTGTAGTTCTCTGTAGCTACCTGTAGTTCCCTGTAGTCCTCTGTAGTTCCCTGTAGTTCGCTGTAGTTCCCTGTAGTTCTATGTAGCTCCCTGTAGTTCCCTGTAGTTCACTGTAGTTCATTTCCTTCTGCACCTTTTGCACAGGAAAGTGGAGTGAAAGTATCGTATCTTGTGAAAACAGCCACTCAACGCTAAAATTCTCTCCTATAAATCATTGGTGGCGGCGCACAGAGGCTGATGGGAACAACGCACAGATGCCCTTCCGCAGTACCAGGCCAACTGCACTGTAAAAAGTAGGATTAACAGTTTTAGTTTAAATGCTTGAACTTACATTTATCTGAGTAGTTTTCATAGTGGGTTGGATTTCTAGTGACTTGATTTGATTTCATTACTATTATTATTTGACATAAATGACATAATTGTGTAAGAAGTGACATTTGTGAGTTTCATTGAGAGACAGACAAAGTTATGTGATTTGTTGGACTGTTACTAGTTCAATATGAGAATACTCTTCTATTCAATTTATATTTTGTTCTATTTTGATCGGTCAAGTCCAAATCGAGTCCTGAGTCTTGCAAGTCCAAGTCCAGTTTATTGTCAAATCTTAAGTCATCAAAATAATGACTCAAGTCTGACCCGAGTTCACCCCAATGACAGAAGACTTTTGTTCAATGTATCTAATTATTAGTTTTATTGTCTTGTTTTAGTTGTTCTTTCTTCTTCTGTGGAAGAACAACAAGTGCTAAAGTTGTTTATACAAACAATTTCAAAAGTTGATAAATACTAACTACTATGTTTATAAAATATGCTGAACAAATACAGTTGTATTGAAGGTTCAGATAAAATATTTAATGACCAAATTTTTTTTTCGAGCATCAAACACTGCAGTTTGATGTAAAGTTCCGTTTGAGCGGGTCCTTTTCCCTCTGTGTTTTGCAGTGCAGTTCGAGCTCTGTGTTTTGCAGTGCAGTTCGAGCTCTTTTCCCTCTGTGTTTTGCAGTGCAGTTCGAGCTCTGTGTTTTGCAGTGTACTTTGAGCTCTTTCCCTCTGTGTTTTGCTCTGTAGTTTGAGCTCTTTTGCCTCTGTGTTCTGCAGTGCACTTTGTTTCCCTCTGTGTTCTGCAGTGCACTTCGAGCTCTTTTTCCTCTGTTTGAGCTCTTTTCCCTCTGTGTTCTGCAGTGCACTTCGAGCTCTTTTCCCTCTGTGTTCTGCAGTGCACTTCGAGCTAATTTCCCTCTGTTTGAGCTCTTTCCCTCTGTGTTCTGCAGTGCACTTCGTTTCCCTCTGTGTTCTGCAGTGCACTTCGAGCTCTTTTCCCTCTGTATTTTGCAGTGTACTTTGAGCTCTTTCCCTCTGTGTTTTGCTCTGTAGTTTGAGCTCTTTCCCTCTGTGTTCTGCAGTGCACTTCGTTTCCCTCTGTGTTTTGCAGTGCACTTCGAGCTCTTTTCCCTCTGTGTTTTGCAGTGCAGTGGGGCGGTTATTGTGGTGTGGTCCATTAGCGATCCCTGTTAGCATTAGCCGTGTTCCTGTCTGAACTGCATAATTCAGGAGCTGCACTTGTTTACATCTGATCAGCTCTTAATGAAACGAGGTCCTCGGCGCACATGCCGCACTTTCACGGATAAACACAAACTTGATATTGTTGCTTTGCACGGAATGTTCCAGAGTTTGGTGCTAAACTATTACCAGGACAAACATTCCTTCTTACTGTGAGTGGGCTCGCCTCTCCACAGCTCTGACTTGTAATTTGCTTTGGTCACCTGCTCGTCTCCATGGAGATGGATTCGTTTAAAGCGCATGTGAAGCACTTTTAAGTACTTTGTGTACAAACTGTGCCCCACAAACTCTACAAACTTGCCTTACGCTATACGGCAGAACCTTCTCATGACATCAGGAGAAAAGTTACATAGTGCACCTTTAATTACGTAAGTGGTAATTGTTATTTGAGCGAATGTACCTTTATTGTTTTGAAAACAAATAAATCCATATACACATTAAATACAGTGCGTCTTCTGTATATTTTGGTTCCCTCTTGTTTCCAGCTTCTGTAATGGTGTTTAATATGGGTCACGGTTTCCAGGCAACCAGCAGCGCCGCGGCCGGGTGTAGGGTTACCAATTGTTTCATAATTAATTGTGAATGATGAATAATGGATGGCGCAGAGTAGGGTCATTTACGGCGGCGTGTAAAACACTCGGCCGTATTTGTGGTGTGTTTGTGTGAATGTCTGTGTGACGGCGGCGGAGTGAGGGTCCGTTTGGAAAAGTAGGGCTCAATTCGGGGAACGGTCACATGACATTTAAAAGACACATTATGCAGAGTTTGTTGTTATTGACCTGTAAACTTGCTCTTGAGTACTTTTTTATTTGGCATCTTCAAAATAATTTAAGAATAATTTACGTAAATTATTTTATATATATACATATATTTTTCTTGTATTAGAGGATTTCTTGGCCCATACAGCCTGAAACAAGGATGAGATTGGGGTACGACATGCAGTAACTCGTCCATAGCCGGACTTCCATCTGGTGTGAGCACTCCATCTACTGTTAGCAGATGGAATTACCATGGAAGAATAAACAAAAGCTAGCTTTCCCCTCGACATGCTAACGTTAGCATGCAGTTGTACTGACTGTGATTTGAGGCAGAAATGTTCTGAACGAGTCTGGCGATGCTTTATGGACTTAAAAACAGCACAGGAGATGTCCAGATCTCTACCTTTGAAGTCACAAATTTGGGTGTTTTTGTGAGGCTCAGAAAAAGAGTAGAAATGACAAGCTCGTAAACAGGATTAATGAAACAAACAATGAAGCAAAATATTACTGAAGATACGTTTTTGATGAGGAAATTATTAAATGCTCAAAAAGTAAACATTTGTGAAACATTTTTTTTTCATTTATTCTGTTAGAATAATAGACCAGGTTAGGGCCAGTTCTAGTCCTGGTTTAGTCCGGGTTTAGTCCCAGTTTACATGCGTGTATGTGCAAAGTGACTCGTGCAGCATGACAAAATTTGCAGCAATGCAAAGACCCAGCTCAAAAACGCCATTGTTTGAAAATAAAATAAATGAATGCACTAATTTTTTGTGGTTGTGAGAATATATTTAAAAAGCAGGTGTAATATAATCTAAAGAGAGGAGCGAGGAGGCTGGAAGTGCGAGGTGGACGAGCGAGCACTGCGGAGGAGTGTGAGTGGGCAAGAGAGAGAGAGAGAGAGAGAGAGAGAGAGAGAGAGAGAGAGAGAGAGAGAGAGAGAGAGAGAGAGAGAGAAGAGAGAGAGAGAGAGAGAGAGAGAGAGAGAGAGAGAGATGAGGAGTAAGAGGAGAGAGTTGGCTTCTCAAATTAAATCACATTAACTCTTAATTTTAAACAAGTGTCAGTGACCAAATTAGATGCCGTTCCACAGGCGACCAGCAGGGGTCAATGGATGTTACGAAACTGTTTTCAAACTACCACGAGAACTGGATCTGGAGCAAACAGATCACTGTTTTGATATGTCAGTCTCTAGTGGTTGGCTGGGCCCTCTGCAGTTTGAGTATTTGTTTTATTTAGAGTCAAATCTATTCATGCTTTTGTCCTCCTTTTGGAACTGTATCTTTTCTATGGTTTAATTGGAGACGATATTAAGCTCCAATTAAAGGGGTGTAATGTAATAAACCCTAGATCTATTGTAAAATCTGCTCTCAGGGTCAAAATGAGACAGATGTGTGCTGTCTGCATTTAATTAGAGTGTTTTTTTTCATTGTTCGAGAACCAAAAAGTCCATCGTTTGCATTACCTTGATGTTACCAAAACTCTGCTCTGGCCTCTGTGAAAAGCACTTATTAAGTAATTGTGCTAAACAACTGATCCGGGACAAATGTCAGTTCTTGTCCTGTTCCTCCTTAAATACAGCAAACGCTCTGGTCACGGGGCGTATTGAGATTGCCTGTGCTACCTCCGCAGGATTCAGGCCACCAGCACTCAGCCTGCCCTGGGACGATGGGTGGAAAGTAGCACTTGAGCTATGCCTGGTACAAAGCATCGCTCCTGAAAAGGTTAAAGTATTTTGTGTACTGTCCTTGTCTTATTAAATAAATAAACTAACTTAACAGCCACTACGTTCACACAAATTCAAACTTCTATTTTATTGTCCCAATAGCACTTTTATCAAAGCTTTTACATAGTGGTATTGTGCCTATATATTGGAGCTGAAGCAATTCCAATATTCAGACACGAAACACAATCCTGATTGTTCTGTGTGATTCAGAGAGAGGAGTTAGTCTGACGGCCGTGGGGAGGAACGATCTCTGTGGAGCATTAATGCAGGAGCAGTCTCTCACTAAACAATCTCCTCACAGTATGCGTTGTTTTGTTTTGAGGTGTGGTTATACGTATGTTAGCTGTTTTTATTAGCAATTATAGCAACAGTGTTTGTGCTAATGTTAAATTACTGGACACCACACCCACCTATGACAGCGCATTCCGAGTTCTGTTGTAACCGTAGCGACTGATACTCGGCTAAAAATAAAGTGAAAAGAGATCATGTTAGGCAGCCTCTATGCACCTGTAAAATGTTTGGTTCAGATCCAAATGTAGGCATGGCATGTTTATTTGTAGAGCACAATTTCTTACAAAAGGCAATTTGTCTGCATAATTGTGATAGGACACATTTTCGCTGTGTATCAACTGACCCAACCAAGAGGTTGAACAGAAGGGGTCCCAGGATTGACCCTTGGTGCATCCCGCAGGTCAGGGGCATGTGGTCTGAGATACAGTTACCAATTTCAATTACCAAAACAGAATTAAGAGTCTTTGCCCGCGTCAGTGTTCAGGTGGATGTCATTTGTCACCTTTACAAGAGCAGTCTCAGTGCTGTGATGAGGTCTAAACCTGACTGGAAAACATCAAATGAGTTGTTTACTAAAAGGAAATTAGTGAGCTGTTGATAAACAACCTTTTCAATGACTTTGCCCCAAAATAGCAGATTAGAGATGGGCCGTTAATTACTCTGTGGCATAAAGACTGCTCTTCTTTAGAGGCTTTATGACCGCAGTTTTTGAAAAATTAACCCCCTTTGTAATTAGAAGATCCAGAGTGTGCCCTCTGCTGTGGGTGGGGCCACTTTGCTGTGGGTGGGGCCACTCACGTGCTGAGTAAGACCGAAGGTTTCAAGGACAGCATCAAGCGAGTTTCTATCACAAATATTATCAACATGAACATTGAAACCACCTGTAATGACCAAACCATCAAAGTCCGTGCATACGACTGAAAGCAAATAAATGAATGAATGAATTAAGTTTTTTGAGGAGATACGGACACAAGGACAGAGGAGAAGAGGAGATTAGGACAGAGGAGATGAGTGACTGAGAGGAGAAAGGATCCGATCAGGTTCCTCCTTCTGCTTGTCAGCACTTTACTTCAGACCTCCACCGCTTTAGACATCAACACAAACAAAGCCGACAGCGTTTCAGTCAGAGGCAGAGCGGACCACACTCTGCACAGGAGATGTGTGTCCAGGGGGGCTGAGGAGAACAGGTCCGGTTTCATTGTAACAGAAAGACACTCAAACACTAATGAAGATGTGTACGATATGAATAAGAATGCCCAGGTAGCAACAGACCCTTTTGAAATACTGTAATTGGTTTGAAAATTCCAGAATGGACACAAAAGGATGTTGACCATAACACACACACAGCAGATCAGATAATAAATAAATAAATATACATAAATAAGCAATCATTTTGGAATTTCCAGAGTAGAAATGTTAGTCAATTTGATTTTCTATTCCAAAAGTGTAAACAATTAGAATTTCTATCCTTAAAATTGTATTTGAGTATAAGTATAAAAACTATTGGGGTCAGCATTTCTGTATTTGTTGATTAAAAAGCAGGATTTTGCCTTCATTAAAAAAAGTGTCATAATTTATTAAATAAACAAATTCCGTAATGCCACAAGGTACATTTACTCGAGTAAGTTTTCAAGAAATTGTACTTCCTGATACTATACTTTTACTTTGAATTAAAAAATATTACTACATTTTATTGAAGTCTCTTATTTGAATAAAAGTGTCATTCCTCTTCTCACTGTGAGTAAATCTACAAGTGACTAAAGCTTTATGTCAAAAATAATATCCTTCAGATATTATTTAGTTAATTTCTTGGGCCACTACTTTTACTTGAGTAATATTATTTTGAAGTAACTTTACTTTTTTGAGTAAAATCTTTGGATGCTCTACCCACCTCTGCCTCCAGCTCAATTAAATTAAACTATAGAGATTAGATATTTTTCTGTCATGTGAACTGAATATAAAGCGTTCCCGACAGAAATGAAGGCTGAATCTTGACGTCAGATGCCCCCAAAAAAAGTCCTTGCAGTGTTGAAGTAAAGTAAAAGTGCATCTATGGCAGTAACGGCACCAGTTCTTCCCTGGCCTGTATATTTCCCTCTGACACGTCCATAAAGCCATCAAACCCCATGAATCCTGCTCCAGACCTGCTCACATTAACCTCTCACTCCTCAGACTAAACACACATAAAAGCCGTGAGCGAGCGTAGCCGCCGTGCTAACATGCAAACACTTCCTGGGCATACATTTCGGCACCAGGGCCGGACGCTGAGGCCGAACACTGAAGGCGCGAGTAAATAACCGTAAATCAGTAGCGCTACGATTGTCCAGTCAGGAACGGAGTGAGTGTTTGTGAAGTGATGCCCACGATACAGAGCTGTGAATGTATTTAGTGAGGAGTCATAAAACTGCCTGAGGTCAAAGGCAACACGTGACAAAGAGAGAGAGGAAGGGCAGGCCGGTTCTGGACAGGATCCGGGGTTTACAGGTCGTGGGGCTGGAGCTTGGTCAGGAGTAACCGCTGGAGGATTAGCATTGTGCATGTTTTAAATTGAAAGGGGAAACCTGAGAAGATTGTGCCACACTGGCTTCGGAATCAGAGCGACCCACTTTGTAATAAATACATTCCATATTTACATACTTTAGCTGAAGGGAAATGGTAGGTGAACGGAAGATTGTAAACCTGAGTGTGAGTGCCTTCTGTTGCGCATCAAAGACAACTCAGTAGGCACAAAAACTTACCAGATAAAATAAAGTTATTTTACATTTATGTCTATTTCTGGGCTGAATATTGAAAAAAAAATGCTTCTAGAAATACTTCTAAAATGATTATTATTTTTTGGTTCTTATTATTATATTGTGACCTGAATAATCACGATTATCGCTTAACCTAATAATCATGACATCCCCAGTTATGATCAATAATCTACTTTCAGTTTACAAAAGCATCTACAAACCATGGCAAACATAACATTTCACACAGGAGATGTTTTTGCAGAGAACAATAGGACATAGCAACTCCAAAATGATCCAACCAAGTAAACAAGGGCGGGGCAAGTTTCAGTTATAGCTTCTCCCTGTGGGCTGGACTAAGAGAGTATGGAGCGTATGAATCTAGCTTCATAAACCAGATTGAAAATGACTTCTGGATGGAAATTGATGAAACCTTGAAACTATTTCTGAACCCATGGACCACTCCGGGGGTTGTTAGTTAGAGTTGATATTTGAGCTTTCAAGACAAACGAATGTAAAGGTGCACTATGTAACATTTTCTAGGAGTATACAATGTGCTGTGTTTCTATGGAGATGATGAGCCTTGTTGTCTTTAGTGTTTCTCAAATATCTTTTCAACAATATTTCATTGTGCTGTTTTTTTGTTTTTTTCCTGAAGTGGCGTAATGAACCACTTTATTCACTACGGAATGAAACATTTGGTCTTGAGCGCACACTGAGGCAGCCGATCATCCAGAGAGCGTATGTGTCAGAGCAGTGTAGTCCTGGGGGACCCTCTCTCAGATGTGAAAGTGGATACCACGGTTCAGAGCTGCAGCACCATCACTGACGACGCATTGGTTCCAGAGCCCTTCATCACTTGCCGTTTGAATTGTATTTCTTTCTTTCGTTTGTACTCTTCAGTGAAACGGTGTGTCTTCTGGCAGGGGAAGGTTTCTTAACTGGTTTAACTCTTATCTTAGAAGGATATTTTTACAACTCTCCTGTGATGTGGCTCAGGAGACTCGTATATAATAACATTTTTCCTGGGTCTTTTAACACTCATTTCACGCTGACGACACCTCCCTCCGCTGGTTCAAACCCATTATCGTGGATCCATTAGCCTCCGCTGGGACTGAGCATTAGAGCTGCTGCGGCTCGGCCAACTCGTGACACGTCGTTACCAGAGGAGCAGAGGACCAGCGTTTCAATTTACACTTTTGTGTGTCTTTTGCATCGTCTCATTCGCTCTTCCGTCTGCACTACAAAAACACTTCCATTATTAATCATGAGTTGAGTTGTTTCGGCAAGTTTACTCCTCCTTTTTCAGTTTTGTTGGGAGGAATGTGTTATTTTTACGGCAATTTATGTACGCCTGGAAAGAAGGCTGAGATGAATCGTAGTTGAATTGAAATAATCGTTTGAATTGATGTTTCTCGGTGGTTTCAGCATGCAGCTCAACAATACGAGAAGTGCAAGAACTGAAGAATATTGTATCTTCACACACATCATTTGCATCGACAATTATCACTGTTTAATATATTTGAGGTTCTTTATTTAGTTTGATACATTTCCTGTTGGAGCTATTGTATTTGTGCATCTGTTTGACTATGAAAAGTGAAATGGTGAATAAATAATAAAAAGAAATGTGTGTGTTATGTAATGTGGGAGGGGCAAACTGGGATTTATTCATTTTTATAGTTTGAATCCTTTGACTTTGACGATTTGAAAGTGATGGACATTCTCTTATTGTCAGAAAAAAGACTGTTCCGTTAAAGAGTCACAGAGAGCACGGTCCAAATGTGGTGCATCTGTGTGGAGCCCTGGCCCTGATGCCCTCCCATGCACATGAGGAGTGAGTCCATGCAGAACTTTAAAAATGTCCAAAATGATCACAACTACAACTTTCAAACGAGTAAAAACCGCCCAGATATTCGGTCTTTTCCCTCCGTCCGACGTCCTTCTTTCTGAGTGCGTTGTCTCTCTCTCTCTCTCTCTCTCTCTCTCTCTCTCTCTCTCTCTCTCTCTCTCTCTCTCTCTCTCTGGTTTATGACTCTCTCCATCCTCGGCCGGGCGACAGGGCGTGTGTTGTTTTATCTCTCTGACACGGGTGCTCTTCCAGGTTCAGGCTGATGACTCCCTCGGGTGCTGCCCTTTTACGACTGTATAAATCCACCGCCTGTGTCCGCTGCATGCGCCTCGCAGTCGCTCACCCGTTTACAAAATACAGTACATAAAAAGAGCCCGCATTACGCGTCACGTTTAACCCTGCTGTTTCGTTATGACAAATATACCTCGTGCTTTTGTTTCGTAAGATATGAAGAAAATAAGACAACCTTTTATTGGTCCCAGAATGCTGAAATTCTAAGATCAGCAAGAGTAATCAAAAATGTATTAAAATCAACCCACACATGTTTGAGTGATCTGTCCGTTTTAGAAGATGAGTGTTTCTTTTTTTCTTTTTTCTCTTTTCTTTTTATTATTATTTATTTGGTTTATTTTATTACAACAACTTTATTATTATTATTATTATTATTATTATTATTTTTTATTTTTATTTTTATTTTTATTTTTATTTTTATTTTTATTTTTATTTTTATTTTCTTTTAATATATACCTTTTTCTTCTTCTTTCTCTCTTGCATAGGTCCATTGTTTTAATGTATGTTTTTGTTGTTCTATGTTTAAAAAAATAAATAGTAAAAAATAATTCAGTAATGGGCACCAAAAAAAAAAGGAAATAGTGGGCCGTTGCCATAGCAATCCACAATTTGAAACAAACATCATGCATTTGAATAGGACTTCTCAAGGACTCAAAACTGGATGGCATCAGCAGGTGCGCCTCCACGTTTTTAAAGTCCACAGTTTGCTGTAGTGGCTGTTGTTTTATACTCATTTGAACTGCTTCCTTCAAAAAATGCAAAAAATGCAAAAAACTAGTATCCAAACGAAATATTAATTTTAGTAAGTTTTGAGATGAGTAAAAATCACGTAACAAGAAAATTTTTTACCTTGACTTTGGAACTTAATCGGGACTTTGCCAAGCAGAGATTCATTTGTTCACAACTGCGTTTAATAAATAACTGTGTATTTTTATTGCTCTGTGAAATGATTATGAAAGCCCTTTGGTTCAGTTGCTGCTGTTGTAAAGTGCTATACAAATAAAGTTTGATTGATAAATTAAGCAGATTAGAATATAGCTTTAGTGTGTACCGAGACACAACATAAAAAATATATAAATGGAAATCACATATAAATAATACAAGAAACAAGGTATCCAAAGTAGTTAAATGTAGGTATATATTGAATAAAAATAGCCTATTTATTAACTTGTGAGTATTTCCCTACACGTATAAGACTAACACATAACCAATCTTTACTTTGCAAAAAAAGAGCAATCACATTTTTGAGTTATAATCAACCAAACAATGAACAATTTATAAACCTTTAAATGCTGAAATTATATGATTTAGTCGAGCTCTACGCGCTGAAAATCATGTTAAAGATCAAAAAAAGACATTTAGAACAAATACTATGATATTTGTGCATCTGTTAAAGAGGTAAATCTGAGCCAGATGAACTTTAAATCGGCTGTTATTATTATATGTCACTAAAACACCACCTACACAGTTTAGTTGCAAAAAATAAAAATGTACTTTCATTGGAGTTAATTATAGTTTTGACTTGTTAGATTTGAGACATGACACTTCTGGTTGGTTATAAAATAGATTTGGCGCGAAATTGGTGGAAAGTAAAGAAATGTATTGAATCGAATCAGAAATAGTTTTTTCTTAAAACTTATTTTCAAATATATCCATTTCGGGTTTTTTCTGGCCCTGCCCTGTTCGTCTTTGTTTGTTCTTTTTATTTAATTGTGTGCTGTGAATTTTTTATATATATATATGTTTGAAAAACTCTGAGCAGATACATGGATTCTGAGTCTTAGCTTGTGACAATAATGTACTTTGCATCTGTTATAACACGTTTCCTTTTGCTTTTTGTGAATTTCAATTTGTTTCAATCTTGTATAATGGGAAAAAATAAATCCAAGCTGTAGCACAAGAGATACATTCTAAAAAATCTGTGCATTTCTGTATCTCACGCGGTTCTACTCCCGCTGCGTGTAGAATATCCACAGACTTTGTTGCCAGTGGAACTCAAGGCCAAGGTGAAGTCACAGAAGGACTCCTCCACAAACTGCCCTCCACAGGATCTCTGTCATGTGTCACGTGACGCCGCAACGTTGCGCAGGTCAGCTGCATACGTGCGCACATACACATGGACCTGAGCGCAGACTGTTTATTCAGGGACAGGTACATCCTTCCTGCTCCAGGCTAAACCCGCTCCTCCGCTCGCTCGGGATTCACAGACGGTTCTCGCTCAATTACGTTATTCGATATCATTGTTACATATCGTTTTTCAAGGTATTTTTTAGCAATAAAACAACTGAATTGAATGTATTCAAGATAAATATGTTTAAAACCAAGAAATGTTACACAGTGCTTCTATACTTACTCTTAATAAAGACATCATTCATAATAGACATTGTTTTTTCAAGAATTATTAAAGTGCCCCCTACAGGTTGGACAACTCATTGAACTAAAATGCAGTTAAGATAAGTATTTAGTATTTTGCTAAAAAATTATACAAATTTTATCACAGAACAGCTCGTTTTTTTAGGTTTAAAATTTCACTTCCTGTTTGTAATTGATGACATCCCAGCAGAAAATTACCCAGCAAACACTGGGAAAAAACTCATCTAATGTACAATACAATTTATGTAATTTGACAAATAAAAATATGTGAGAGCAACTTTAGTTTCTTGAATTTATGTTTAGAGTTGTTTATTTTGTTTAAATTCTGCAAAAGCTTTGGCGGGAATGAGTCCCTGGTGTGATGTCACTTCCTGTCATTTGAGTTTTCAATGTTTTCTCCACAAATACCTTCTCGATTAGTGTCAAACTATCATTCATATGTACAACAGGTATGAATACATCAAATAATGTCAAAATTAGAACATCGTAAAAACCTGTCATAGGCACTTTAAGGTTTAGTAACTATTTCATGAATTCCTTTGCTCCTGACTGCGTACTAAGCTTAAATCGCTCTCAATAAACGATCTGTCCGATGAAGTCTTTGTTCATGTTTCATTAAGTGTAGTGATTATAAAGTGGGAAACCTTTGCGAACATGTGGTCCTGGCGTGTGTTCTGGTCTCCATTATCGCACCACATTTGCACATTTACACCTTACACACATGGCGTCCCTCTGACTCTTTGACCTTTCCAAGATGGCTGTGCCGTGTGCACTTATCGATCTGTCACTCCTTACACATCGTTTTATGTCTACTTAGGCCCAGCCCGAGCCAGAACATCTGTGGAGCCTCTGCAGATTTACGACTGGGCCCGTCCAGGAGATGGATTCCCTGTTGACTTTGGCTGTAGATCACGCGCTTGTCCTGGACGTGCTTCGTGTGTCTGTGGATGTTTCAACAGCCCGGGGTCATGGCTCTTGTCCTGTGGCTTCTCTTGGTGCCTCCTGCAGAACCCCAATCACCGACACTTCCTAATGGATCTCCTCCTGCACCGCGCACTCTTCTGCTGCACTGCAAAACTGAGCCGTTGGCTGTTTTACACTTGCACATGACGAGTTCCAACGGAAATAACTTTAATGGGAACAATTTGGCTTATGCTAATCTAAAAAGATGTGAATATTGAAAGAACGTATAACATGCTAAATATCAGATTATTGTGCGATTTAATCTGTAACAAATGTTGACATTGTTAATGTGGTTTAACTTGTCAGATGATTATCATTGTCGTTGATCTCGTGTGTGATCTGAACTCCAGGACGAGTTGGAGCTGGGACATGATAAAAACACTTGAATAAACACAATATAGAGAAAAGTCTGACATTTCTCATTCGTCCCGGAGTGATCCATTGTAGAAAAAGTTTTTGGACAATATTTTTTAAAAATCAAGATGTTTCTACTTCCATCTGAAAGTTATTTTCAGTTGATGAAGTTGGCATTTGGATGGAAGTTGAAACTTGACTTCCTAAACCGGGGGGGCCAAGCTTTTCTCACCAAGGGTCTCATTTTGAAACATACAATGCAGAGGCCCAAAGACAACAAGTGAATCATTTGAAATGTGGCATTTGATGTCGTTTTGATGAACCTCCACACCTTTATTAAATCTTAGAACATTAATCTTGGAACATTATAAAAAAATGTGTTATTTAGGTTGTATAACACAATTTTTTCAAATTGTACAGTAAAAACTACTTGGTTGTTTAGGCCAATTAAGCAGGAACCCTAAGAGCCAACAAAAATTGGTCTGAGGGCCGCGTTTGGCCCCCGGGCCATAGTTTGGACACCCCTGTCCTAAACCTTAGCATTGTCCAGATGATCTATGACAGTACAAAGAAGTTCGAAGTGCACAGGTTAGATTCTGTTTCACTAAAACTTTGTGAATGTGAATAAATGACATTCAACATTAAATTAACTTGATGAATTTGTTTTTAATTGTACTTCTTGATTGGATATGAGCAGCAGATGTGAGGTCATTGCACAACTGTTAACTAGAAACGAAAAACATGTCACTTCAGTGTAAAGTGTAAGTTTCATTTTTGATGGAGTCGCTTTATGACATCATCACAAAAGTCAGCTCTACTTAGTGATTTTACGCTTATATTTTCAGTTTTTCTTCACAAACTGCCACTCGACTGATGTAAAACCATGATCAATATTTACTACAGGTCATTTCCACATCATTTTGCAATAATTAGAACAAAACACTGTCACTTTAATGCCATAATCATTTATGTACATTTAACGTGTCGGATCTTGTTTTGGGTGATTTATTTGATTTTGGTTCCAAATCAAACTCCCATGATTCCGCGTCTAAAACGATCCCTAAATGTTGCATAAAAAGCCCCCACTCTCTCGCCCCTTCGGCCCTCTCCATTCTCGTCCCAAACAGAGCAGTAAATATCCCGGTTTGGTTTGAAGTGCAGGAGGAAGCGCTTTGATCATCTGTTCCTGGAAGTTTGGCTTCCTCGTACACACTCTGTGACACCAGGAGGAGCAGCCTGTTTGTCCCGGCGGCAGATTCAGTACACGCTTCAGAAGAACGTGAAAACAACTGCCTCTCGTGCGCTTGTTCTACAGGGTCTGGGTTTAAAGTGCCCATGACAGGTTTTTACGATGTTCTAATTTTGACTTTATTTGGTGTATTTATACCTGTTGTACATTTAAATGATAGTTTTACACCAATCGAGTAGGTATTTGTGGAGAAAACGATAAAAAATCTGTGGAAAATGACAGGAAGTGACATCACACCAGGGATACTCATTCCAGACAAAGTTTATGCAGAATTTACAGAGAAGGAACAACTTTTTTGACATTAATTCAACAAATTAAAGTTGCTCTCATATATTATTTTTTGGCAAATAAAAATAATTGTGACATTAGATTAGTTTTTGCCTGGTGGTTGCCGGATAATTTCTTAGTGTGATGTCATCAATTACAAACAGGAAGTGAAATTATAAGCCTAAAAAAATTGCTATTCTGTGATAACATTTTAATATTTCCTAGCAAAATTCAAAGTATATTTATCTGAACTGCATTTTAGTTATATGAGTCGTCCGACCAAAATTCAGCTTTATGTTATAATTAAAGGTATCAACAACGCAACTAGTTTTTACTTATTTTTTTAATACAGTGTATACATTTATTTGAGATTTTTCAGTTTTTATATAGCCTATAGAAAACAGAATATAACGAACCAGAGCACGACCGGAGAGAACAGAAGAACTGAACCAAAATGCTCACATAATTACACCATCACAAGTCTTTTAAGGGTTTTTACAAATCTTTCCAAGTTATGCAAATGTAGGTTATCGCTGTTACTATTATATGTTACTAAAACTCCATGTACACAGTTTAGTTGCAAAAAATAAAGATTTGATGTCAGGTCCGAGTTAATTATAGTCTTGACTTGTTAGATTTTAGATCATGTGAAAACACCCTCGTTTTTCAGGGCTCTTGGTGTCAGTCGTTATAAAAACACAGTAATAAAGCTGTACATGTCCACAGCAGCATCTGGACCATGGCTCATAAAGTCTCATTTATCTTCAGAGCTCAAATATGAATGTTAAAGTTTATGGCGGACAGAGCACTCAAAGCCTGCGCGTAGTGCTAAGTAGCATTTAAGCTTACACAGATCTGCGTCATTTATAGTTTTATTGTCCAATAGTGAGCGAACAGGTGGGCCATCATGTACAGGTCAGTGGGCTTATTCATAAAACATGATCCAAATATGTGTTAAAGGAGATGTTGAGGTGAGTTTCAAGTCTAAACCAGGACTAAGTTAGAAAAAAGCGACAAAATTGGGTTCAAGAATTAAGAGGGCTTTGTTACCCAGATAGACTAACCTAGACATTATTTTTCATTTATTTTTAATTTGGGTTTATTTTGCAGGAAAAAGTATGTTTCATGAGCTCATGTCACACAGTTGGGAAGGTGCTGCGTCGTCAGACCGTCCAAAATCAACCATATTCCTCTCCAGTCCCAAAGTCAAGTGGAGCCTGACAGCATGCGGCTTAAATATCACTGGATGGATTGTAACCTGTGCTCCGTGCAATCTCAGGCAGCCCATAAATGCAAACTATTATCAAGCACACCTTGGGACTCCCTTCGCTTGCATTCACCCTCTATATTTAGGCCTATACCTTCTGACCAATATGTGTACAACAATGTCCTGAACAATGGCGAAGCCGTGGTTCATAACACCACAAAAACCGGCAGGATCAGCAAGCACAGGTATCGGTAACAACTAACAACTCTTTGGTTACCAGATGGTTTTTGGGTACACTGCAGCATTCGATACTTGGATCATCACATTTTGATATTCCCGTCTGGAGAACTATGTTGGTATCAAAGGTGTGGCCCTAAAATGCTTCAGGTCATATCTTGAAAATAGGTCCTTCTCTGTTCAATTAGGCCCTCATAGTTCAGACATGGCCCAACTTAGTTGTGGAGTTCCACAGGGTTCCATTTTAGGCCCTTTACTGTTTTCGCTGTATTGCTGCCTCTCGGGTCTATTTTTAAAAGACACAACATTTCTTTTCATTGTTTTGCAAGTGATGTTGCCTGCCCTTAACACCAAACCCAGATGGTTCCAAAACCCTGTTAAACTGTCTCAAGAGAATGGCTGGCTCTCAACTTTTTGAAGTTAAATGATTCAAAGACAGAAATTGTGGTATTTGGTTGATCTAGCAAATGCTAAATCTTGTCTAGGGCTGCTGAGTTCCTTCTGCCACCCATCTGCCAGAAATGTGGGTGTTGTTTTGATGGCACTTTTAAGTTTGACCAGCAAATCAGCCAAGTTGTTAGATCTGCCTTTTATCAGCTGAGCTTGCTCAGTAAAGAGAATTCATATCTCCACGGCTCTGACCTGGGACTTGTTATTCATGCTTTTATAACCTGCCGCTTAGACTACTGTAACTCCCTGTATTTCAGGTCAGACCAGGCCTCCATCCATCGCCTGCAGTTAGTCCAGAATCCGGCTGTTCGTTTGCTCACAGGCACCAGAAAATATTATCACATTTCTCGTGTGCTGGCTTCTTTGCACTGGCTACCTGTCAAGTTCAGGATTGATTTTAAGATTTTTTGGCTGTGCATATGACTGAAATGCTTTTCTTTGCACTCTTCTCTTTTATGTCTTGAACTATTATTTTGCGATTTCTGTCATGTCTTTGTGATTTTAATGCATTTTTTCCTGTTGTGTGAAGCACTTTGAATTGCCTTGTGTATGAATTGTGCTCTACAAATAAACTTGCCTTGCCTTGCCTAAGATATTGTTGATGGTTTTCAAACGTTTGAATGGGCTGGCTCCTCCCTATGTTTCAGAACTTTTGTCCGTCCATGTTCCTACTAGAGCAGAGGTGTCAAACTCATTTTGGGCCAGGGGCCACTTTTCGACGCTCAGGCTGGGTCGCGGGCCGAACATAACGTAAAAAATAAAACAATAAAAAATATAACAAATGTTATATAGCCTAGTAATAGTTCTATGTGTCCATATTCATGCAGCAGCAGGAACAGGAACATGGACTTGTGATATGATTCTGATATAAAATGTTTGTATCACAGACATGTTAATGTTGCTGCACTAACTCAATATGAGCTCACTATTTTTACAGTTTAAGCTTATTTTAGTGACAAATGATTCATGTGGTGAATGAAATGAGAGCTACAGGTCATCGCTGCCGGTGTGTTCGATTTTAAACCTGCTGCGATGAGTGTCGCTGGTCGCTGTCCCTCGGCACTTGAGCTGGCAGCAGACAGCGCGGGGGAGGGGCCGCGGGGGAGCAGCGCGGGGGAGGGGCCGCGGCTGCACAGGATTGTGGGATTTGTAGTTCTAGCGATAAAAACGCGATATATCTATTGGAAATGAATCATTATAAACTAGAAATGTTCAGCGGGCCAGATGAAAACGTCTGGCGGGCCATATCTGGCCCGCGGGCCTTGAGTTTGACACATGTGTACTAGAGCATTGAGATCAGCGAATCTGATGACCTTGGATGTTGTGAGGTCATGGTTAAAAACCAGAGGGGACCTCGCTTTTGCAGTTGCGGGTCCCAGACTCTGGAATAGCCTTCCTCAGGGCATTAGAACAGCCCATTCTCTGAATATTTTTAAATCTTTGTTAAAAACCTTTTTGTTTACATAGGCTCTTAACACAAGATGTTTTAAAGCGTTATTTTACCTTGTTTTTACATGTCTTGTATGTTTTATTGTATTTTAAATTGCCTTTGTACAGCACTTCAGGCCATTGTGGTGTTTTTAAATGTGCCGTATAAATAAAACTTTACTTACTTACTTACTTACTTTCTTATACTCCTGCTCGCCGACACTTGAACATCAGAACATCAGCCGTGCCAAAGAGCCATCAACTGAACTTTCTTTGTTGCATGAGAACTCTCCAGTAGCTCTATTAACTGTAAATGGGTACAGTGTGTTTAGACGGGACAGAGCTAAAGGTCGTGGAGGTGTTATTTATTATGTCAATAAAAATATAAAATGTGAACAATTTGAAAAACATTACGCTGAATTGGAATGTATTGTATAAAAGCAACTCTAGCACCAAATTACTTTTTCTCTGCTGGGAATATGTAGATCCCCAAATGCAAATATTTTTAATGACGAAATTATACTCAAACGATGTGATCTTGATAATTAAATAATATAAATGAGAGCTTTTTAACATTAACTGGAATTATTAAAAAAGGAAAGAATTAAAAAGTATGTCTATTAAATTTGATCTTTATTGAAATGATTGAGGGCTAGAATCACCACTTATTGATTTGCTTCTTACTAAAGACCATAATGAATCAAAGAACTATATAATTAACCACTTTAAGATCATAATATGATCCTTTTTGTAAGGGAAATAAAAATAATAATAATGATAATGATAATAATGTGAAACACGGACAACTCAAAAAATACCTTACCTCTGCTTGAAAAGACAATCTAGCAGGTTATGCGTTCTCGGCATGTTACCATAGAGATCTGCCCAGATCCTGAACCTGGGTTAACCTCAAAGTTACCTCACTAAACCTCTAATCCAGCTTCATAGAACAGGCCTCAGGACTACCAGGTGTAAACCAGGAGTAAACAACCTCTGCCTTCCTCCATATCTGGCTCTGCTCCTGCGCAAAAGAAATAAAGACTCCCAGTTCTTCTTTAAATGATTTTTAGTCGTGCTGATGACTTTGTTAAAATTACTCAGGTGCAGATCTTACACGTTGTCATCAGTTTGGAGCTTTCAGGTACTTTCCCAGACTGAATTAACACCAAAGTCCAAATTACACTGCATTTCAATTAAAGGTCGGGGCGGGTCAGCAAAAACCAAAATTGCAGGACCTGGGGGTTGGATACAGACTAGGAACTGTATCCATGGTCATTTTATAAAAGTTCAATAAATGTACATGTAAACATATCCAGACTTTTAAATGTAAATTCATTTAATCTAATTTAACTCCTGTCGATGTGAATAAAGCTGTTCTCTGCTCCACAGTGAGACTCGCGGCGTGAGTGTTTGTCAGGCGGCCCATGACCACAGGCGTCTGTGACTCCGGGGACCACTCCAACCCCGACAGCTATGCAATGTACGAGACATGAGCGTTGTGATGTTGTCCTGCACACTCTGGTGATTTCAAAATAAAAGGGAGTTTCCTCACAGCACTGTCGGCCGTGTTGCGTCATTACTCAACTTGAAAACCTGGGACCAATTATTATGAGGACAATCAATACTGCAGTGAAATGTGATCTGCAGTGATGGTCCACAAACTGAGGCAATTTGTGGAATCACTGAGATGCAATCAAACAATAGAGCTTTATTTCCGACTCGTATAGAACACATTGCATCCACGTTTATTAATTTATTATTATTAGTTTATTAGTTGGGGACAGTACATGTTAACATACAGAGCATACATGACACACATGAACACACATGAACACACATATTACAGGATATTTCCACTTTAAAGATGCATTGTGTAACTTTTCAGGCGGATGGGCCACATGTTTCCAGCAGGTGGTGCCACCAACCTAATTTAAGTATTTGTTTTATTTAGAGGCAAATCTATTCATGTCGGGATTAATGTGGCACAGTGGCTGAGGGGCTTGCATGTTCTCCTCACAGCAAGAAGGTTCCAGATTTGACTCCTAGGCCGGACCTTTCGTAGCCTGGGGGGTTTCCTCTGGACCCCAGTTTCCCCCATCAGTTCAAAGCATGCACATTAAATAAAATAGGTAGTCCTGACCGAGCCAAGCAGAAATACCTGGAGCTGGTTCTAACCGGAGGATCCAGCAGCTCTGAAGGATGGGACAAATGTAGAGGACACATTTTCCTATAGCAAGGGTTCTGAACCTTTTGTAGTTACCTGACCCACCTTCACTAAACATACTTTTTTCAATAAGAAAATAGATGTAATACTAAATTTCATCTTGAAATCCTCTCGCAACCCCCAACTCCAAAAGAGTCAAAAGCAAAAGAATCAACTGTCAGTGTCAGCAAACAGAATCCAAACTAAAACATCTCAGTTGGATTCACACAGCGCCCCTCCAATTCCTGCAGTGCTGCTTTATTCATTCTGCTGTTCAGTCGGGCACGCCACGCAGACCGAGGCCGCGTATCGGCTTTCCCGCCCGCGGCCGCCTGCTCCCGCTGCCGCGGCGAGTGGCGGGCGCTTCGGCTGGTGCGGGGTAGGTCGGTTTATCTTGTGGCGGCGATCGGGTTTTCAGCCAAAGCAACCTGAATAATTGAAGGCGTAGTGGTCGAGCCGGGTCAGGTTTCTGCAACCGAGGAGGCGTGTGTGGCTCGTCCGGCCGGGTTTTGTGCGAGGCCAGTCTTTAATCCTCCTCAAACAGGAAAATACCCGCGCGTACACCGAGTTCAGGATG
Organism: Chaenogobius annularis; assembly: GCA_015082035.1. NCBI lineage: Eukaryota > Metazoa > Chordata > Actinopteri > Gobiiformes > Gobiidae > Chaenogobius > Chaenogobius annularis. Next base: position 444,779 of record BJKM01000381.1, on the reverse strand, counting down.
AGCGCCTGGAGTTAAGTCCGTGTAACGACCCTAACAAGTAAATAAAGTATATAAACAGTTTGATGCCACTATATTATAACTACACCATAATTTGCCTTAACAAACACATCGTTTATTAAGCATGAGTCAGGCTTAATAACTACTTAAATAAGTTAGAGTATTGGTTAAATAGTTACTAAGCCTGATCGTGCTTAAATAATTATTTGTTCACTATAAATTAAGTCTTTATTCATAATTTGTTATGGCAGGAATAAGTGTAGTTATTATAAAGTGTTGCTGAAAATGTCATGAAAAAACCTAGACTTATCTAACAATAAACACAATGAATCAGGCCATTTGATAATGAAGTAAATTAAATAGTTCCATTTAATTTGAAATGTAGTGTTTGTAAAATTGGTATTACAAATTTCATAAACACAACCTTTCTGTGTCTTTGAGGTGAACATCAAATCAAACATTTATTTTGACTGATAATAACCTTAATGTGGTTTGTTCTTGATTACAAATACATGGCGCATTAAGGCCAAGTAGTTGAAGTTTTTTGCTTTTTTTTATTTGGTGTGTTTGTTATTAATAGAGATGTAACGATTTGCAAATCTCATGGTATGATATTATCTTGATAATCATTTCACGGCATGATATTTACAACAGAACATTTTGCTTTGTAAAATGCCTCGGTGCGAATCATTAATGACATATTCCAAGATAACAGTTATATCTTCATGATGTCTGCACTGAAATGGAGCATGGTCTATGTTGTTAGCTCAGTTTTATTGAGCTGTTTTTCTAGCGAAGATTTCGATATACTGCGACAGCTCACGATGAGATTGCGAGACTTTTGCCGATACAACGTCACAAGATTTCGGCTATCGTTATATTCCTAGTTGGTATTTTTGCCTAAAATGTTAGTTTTGGTTGTGGTCTTTATGCATCGCCCATCTCCTTGAAAACAGCTCGATCTCATGGCTGTCGTGTTGTTCCTCTTGGGCTCAGTTTCACACCATTGTTTCCCCTTCACTTCAGTTCTTATGTTTGTGTTAACGATATCATGGAAACGCATTATTCACTTTGCATAAGGAACTCCACTTAAGAATATGATTTAGAGACGCTTCCTTTCTGCTCCGCACACTTTAGATTCACAAAAGAACAAGACCGAGAGGAGGCTTTTGTTTTGGATGTGGAGCCGTTAGCACTTAAAGACTTGATGTATTGAGAGTTAGCGGTGAAAACATATGAATATCACAGAGAAAACTCGCTAACAATGTTGACATGCGGCCTAAGGTAGTGTCGGTATTGGAATTTTAGCCTATTACAGGGGTCGGCAACCTTAAATGTTCAAAGAGGCATTTTGGATCAAAAAGACAAAAAACAAATCTGCCTGGAGCTGCAAAAAAATCAAAAGCCTTATATAAGCCTTACATGACTGGAACACAGGCTGTAAGTGTATATTAGCTATATTAGCCTACTATCAAAATGACAAGGCTACAAATACATAATGAGCGTTCCTGATTCCCTGCAGCGCCCCCTGGAGAGATGACGCACCACGTGACTACTCTCCTATACGATATTTGGTGCTTTAAGTTTAATTTTCATTACAATGTTAATGTATTATGTTTTGTTGCATTGATGAAAATATAGAAATACAATTAAGAAATCAGAATTCTTCATGTTCTCACCATCTGTGAACGGTTTTCCACGCTTTATTATCTTCCGGGTCACTACAAATCTAGCAGTTGTAGTGGAGTTTGGAGATGCGATCCACCTACAAAACAACTTTATCTTTTCGCTTATTTCTCCAAAAGTGCTGATATCGCACAATCCTTGGATTCTCTGTTCCCATCAGTGATCTTTCGTTCCGGTTTGTTTACAACAGCCACCTGCCCGGCACTGCACCGCCCATGTGTAGCAGGTCACGCAAATCTTTGTTGACAGAAATGTTGACATTTTATATTTATTATAAATATTTTTATAACATTGGGAAACGTTAAGAATGTTTGTCCTCTTACAGAAACCATATAAAAACAACAAATATATCCCCCCATCTACTTCTATTTTTATACATTTTTGAAAAAGCTCCAGGAGCCACTAAATAGCAGCTTGCGGCTCCGGAGCAGCAGGTTTTTTGGCCTATAGGCTTTAGACTGGGGAAAGACATTGTCGGAGCCGGATTTTAACTCACGACCGGCTGCACTTGGAGTCTGGCATGCGCACTGTCACCACAACCGTCAACGTTATAGAAATCTTTCGCTCCATCTTCGAGAGCAGGGGTGGGCAGTTATTTTTCCTCCAAGGGCCATATTGGAATCCAGGCGAGTGGCGGAGGGCCGGCCTGCGATCATTGGTGTAAAAAAATCTTATCATTATAAGCACTTTTCTTTAAAATACTGGCTACTGAATCTTTATTAAGGACACAAGTGCAGACACATGCTACAGCGCCAATACAGTTAAAAATAAAAGAAACTAAGAGTAAAACACATATGATCCCAGGGGGGAGGAGGGCCGGATTAAAACAGGCTGAGGGCCGCGAATGTCCAGGTGTGTTCTAGAGGCATTCGACTGTATGATGTAAGAGCCAGGATGTGGGTGCTTATTCACTTGTTTTAATTTACCCAATCTGTGATGTCAAAAGCAAAGAGCCGAGATCGCCTGAGCTGTTTTCAAGTCCATGAACGATCACTAGACTCTAGAGCATTCATTACAACTGCGTAGCTGCATTAGCATGTTGAAGGAAAGCGAGCATTTGTTTATCACACCTATGTAATTCCCTCTGGAAACGCAATTCCAGTTATGAAGTAACACTTTCTAAAACATGAGAGGCCAAAGTGAAGAAACTCAAGAGCATGTAAAAAAGCCAATAACAATAGACCATTCTCAGCCCTCGTCACTAATTTCATGGCTTGCGTAAGTTATATTTGCACATGAGGCGCCGTGTTTCCTGACTTTTTATTGGCTAAACAATATCATGTGATCACTTGCCGACCAAAACAGAGAGAGATGCGGCGTTAGGCTAGCTGTGATGCTAACTCACCCAGAAGTCTCTAGAATGGACGGTAAAAGTGTGGACAGAGCATGGATGTATTATATTAACTGGATAGGGTACAGCTAGCCCAAACATGTCGCTAGCGGCCCCAGTGGCCAGTCCATTGGTACTGCAGCAAAAAAAAAATGTGTGGCCCAGAAAGCGTTTTTTCCCTAGAGCGCAATGTAACAAAAAACTGCTTGTGTTCGGCTGACAAGGCACCTACAGCTTGCAGAAATACCGGATGTAGCAGCAATTTTTACCTATTTTCGGGTCATTCACTTTTAAAATTCACGTTTAAAATTCATCAGTTGTCTTTAAAACGCATTGTAAGCTGTTAGCTTCGGCTCCGCTGTTAGCTTCGGTGAACCTGCTTGATTTAAAGATTTCGCAGTGACAGCGGGCTCTCTCCTCGCTCCGTGCGCACCATGGAGCTACTAAAATAACACCTTTTATCAGGTCATTCACTTTTTTCCTTTTCAAAATCCTTGAGTTTTCTTAAAACCATTTTTTTATATTTCCCTTTATCTTGCACTGGCCTCTGCGCAGCTCTAGGAACTCTTGCACTGATTGTGATTGGTCAGAGCGATCACATGGTATGCGAGCCTACGTAACTTCCGGGCCGCAATGTCCAAAATGCTAAAGGCTCACTGGCCCAGCTGCCATTGACTTGAATGGGCCGCTATCTTGAGCCCTGGACAGAGGTGAAGAAGTTGGACAAGTTTCCCATGGATTTATCAGAGGAAAACCTGTGTCATTTGGAGCTGTGTCCAAACATAAGGGGAAGTCAGACACAGAGGAAAAGAGGATTTACACAGTGAGTGCCATCATTTATGTGTGATGCACTTTAGCTTTGGTTGTAAAAGTAGTTTGTGTCTGCATTTTTCACTTTATACATTTGTGTTTAGGCAGAAATATCACATTGTGTCTCGCTTTTTGTGCATCTTTCGCTTCTACAAAGATGAAAATAGAAGGTTTTAGCCCAGACGCTGTTTCCAGCGTGTCCTGCTGTACCTGAGCATGGCTAAAATCTTATTTATTCTATGTTTAAATGCTACTAGGCTCTAGTCATGTCTTTCTGGGGTTTGCTCTTTGTAATTCAGTTGTAACAGCTCTACACGAGGAGACTGAAGGTTTTCAACTAGAGACGACTCGCCACGTCTCAAAATCTGAGGAAAATCGGGCTAAAAATGTGTCTTCAGCTCTGAATGAGACAAACGTGGTTTACTTGATAGTTTGTTTTTTTGCACCCAGAGCAAAAAGAATGCGACGCCACGAAGAATGGTCTATAGAACTAATGCATCATATTTGTCCTTGAAGAATACAGCCTAATGCTTGTAAACAGATGACATTTGGTTCTCTGTCCTGACGTCATGCTGCGGCTCTCCTGCCCGCTTCAGTGTCACCCGGCCCTGGCTTGGCACACTTGTTGTCCTGGATGTTGGTACAAGTGTAATGTGACAGCAGCTCTTTCTCCTGGCACTCGCTCGTGTCCGCTCTGAGAGGCTTAAGCTTCTCAGTTTCACCTCTTCTCTGTGCTCCATCAGGACGACTGAATAGAATGACTGATTTCTACAAAGTAATTCTTCACAAGTTTTTCTTCTCCCTTTTTCCTTATTTGGGCCCACAAGATTGTCAATTGTTTTTTGGATTCCAGACATTTGGCTTTTTGTCAATTTTTGTAAGACAATCTCTGTAAACCCTCTTCATGATTATTATTTTCTGTCAACAAAAAGAATGTTTCTATTCCAATCAACAGAAAATATCCATTAAAAGTATCTTAAAGGGGACATAATAAGCAAAGTTGACCTTTAAGAGCTTTGAAACCATGTTATAATTGTCTTCCCTTCTCATTCACCCATGCAATGTTGAATTTTAAGTGATTCATGCATGTTTTACTAATATTTTCATTTCCTGCAATACAGCGTTGCTACGTGAAGGAGTAGGCGGGAATCAGCGTCACATTTTTTAATCCGGAGGTCAGTGGACTTGTTTCTGTTATTAAACGTTAAATTGACTTTTTGGAGCTTTTGACCACGTTCTAACCTCATCAGAAACCAACATGGAGTTGTTTTTTAGCTTCATTCACACTTGTTTGATGAATCCTTGTTAGAAAGTCCTCTCCCTCTGAGCAAAAACACTGCGTTCTGAATTTCCCCGATGTGTGATGTCATATTCTACCTATGACACGGCTCCGAGATCTTCTGTGCTGTTTTTAAGTCCTTAAGAACATAGGGTAACATTAGGGAGCTCATAATGTTGTAAAAGTGCACTAAGATGATGGATTCCAAGTGGAAAGTAAGAAAGTAAAAAAAAATTATTTTAAAAAATCACATTTTATATAGCGTATTTCTACCTTCAAGGCACTCAAAGCGCTTTACATGTTACATGCGCTTTACACAAGGTAAAAGTACAGTACTTAGGTAACAATACTTAACTTAAGTAGTGGATACTTTTTATTCTTAATTCAGTACATTTGTGAATCCATATAATTAAAATTCACTAGAAAAATTAGGAAATAGATTGAAATTGCACCTGTTCTGCAAAATTCTTTATCAAAACCATCATATTTAACTTTTTAACAGTTCACAAAATATATATGAAATAATACTTTTACTTTTTACTCTTAAAGTACATTTTTAAACTGGTATTTCAATACTTTTACTTAAGTAGATTTCTGTATGTGCTGCTTATTCTTTATTTTTTATATTTTATATTTTTTTGCTCCTGTATTTGTACTTTTACTTGACAACATGATTTCTTCCATCAGTGTTGCAAACTTAGACTTGAACTGTGGAACGTTTTTACATGTTTGAAACGAGTACTTTAAAACAAATATTGAGTTCCTTAAAAACTGTTTTTTGATTTGCTTCTGGTGTTGAGTCTCTTTTTTTTCTCCCTCACAAATTAAAGTGAGACCTTAACGAGTGGACCAGCGCCATCCGCTAGTTCTTTCACACTGATCATTTAAAAACAACTTTAGTTTTATTTTTGTCTATCTGAAGACTGTTTGAGTGGAATTGTGGTTATGCAAGGATGGTAATGGAAACTAAAGGGTCACTTTGAACTAGGAGGACGTGTGTCTCTAGTAGGACTTTTCTACCTTCACACACACACACACACACTCACTCACACACCAGTCTAACGTAGGCACTGGGGCGATGTGAGTGTCTCCATGGTGGGATCATCTGAGCCTAATTTAAAGGAGACGCACTGTAACATGCAAAATAGACTTTTATGAGCTTTGAACTATTTTATTATAGTTTTCTCTCCTATTGGTTTGAAAATGGGGAAAATGGTAAATGGTCACATTTATAAAGCGCTTTTCTACCGTCAAGGCACTCAAAGCGCTTTACATCAAGGAACCAGTCACCCATTCACACACACATTCACACAAACGCCTTAAACCACTGTGCCACCAGCAAACACATGATTCTTGCATGTTTAAACAATCCTATGGGTCAAACTGTTTATCTATTCTCTCTGTCAACAGCTCAAACAAAATTGAGGTGTAAGGTTCAACTTACATCAATATACATCGGCCCTGGTCATTCAGATGCTAATCAGGTACTCATCAGTGATGCGGGAGCTGCAGTCAGCTAGCAATAGGATTTATATGGCCCATCACTGTTAGGTTGTTAGGGCAACAAGGATTCGTTTCAGGGTAAACTTAAAACAGTGCAACCAATTAAAATATAAACTGGACAGAACATCATCAGGAGGCTCTGCCTGGTGGGCGGGGCTTACTCAGAGTAGGATAATTATCTGAGTTTTCAGACTAGATCCACAGATTGAGAATGACTCTTGGATGAGAGTCGAAACGGCTTGTTTTTCTGTCCAGATGATAAAACGGAAGCTTTTTCTACAATGGAACATTCCTGGACGAATGAGGGATTACACCGATGGGTCTGTTGTGAATGTGAAAGAAGATCTACAGTGAAATGCTGCTCCTGTTTGAAGGGTGAGGGTTCAGATGTGCAGTTCTGAACAGCGAATCAATTACAAAAGGTAGAAAGATGAGGTACGTATGCATTAGTACTTCCCCCAATTAGAAAAATACATATTTCATCAATAATACTACAATATTAACAATAGCAATAATATATTTTTAACTTCTTTAGAGCATTTTATTTGTATCCGTGTATTAAAATGTGATTCTTACAGGCATCTGAACAAGGAAAAGTACTGGTGGATTAATCAGATAAAAAGCAAGAACAAAAACCAGTTTAAACATTCTAAACAGGTTGAGTTTTTAAAGATGACAGAGGGAAAGAAGCAGCTGAATCACACACAATGAATGCTTTTCTCTGGTAACATCCAACATACACTTTTTCCGAAATACAAAATAAAAAAAAATCACAAATCAAGATCATTATTCTGAAATCGCTTTTTTTCCTCCTGTCGATATCCATTTTTGCAGTGCAGAAATGGTGCTGTTGCCATGGTCACTGTCACTCAGCAGATTTCCCGGAATGGAAACTCAGGCTGCGCTCTGATTGGTGAAGGGGATATTTAGACCGGCTCCTCGCTGTTGTTATGCAATAATAGTGAATTAGAATATGCACATTGGAGAAAACAGATCTGCAGAGGAACACGAGCAGAGCCACAGGACAGAACCACCCCCACGGACCACCACCATGGACCACCACCACAGACCACCACACGCTCGTTTGGATTGTTCAGTTCCATTACTGATTGGTTTAAAGATATTTGTCATTTTCTGAAGTGGTAGAAAATAAGAGTAGTTAAATAAATGTTTAGGTCTACTTTCTTCTTTTGTGTTAAACCACCACATTTAACACAAAAGTAGATTTTTGTATGTGCTTCTTGCTCCTGCACAACTTCCACTGATTTCATAATAGAGGTAAGAAAACTAAAGGGGCATGCTGTAAACATAAAATGTTTGTTTTTTAGCAATAAAAACGCCTACATCGAATTAATAAATGATTGGTAAAGTAAGAAAGCAGGTGACGGACCATCCTGTAGAAAAGTTACATGTTTAAAGGTTAAATATTATGCTATATGTCTATTATCATTAGCCTTTAAACATGCTCTTGAGTACCTTTAGTTTGGCATCTAATTTTTAGAACAAAAAAAAGATTTTTTTTATAATAAACAAAATTACATGTGGATCTCGGCCCATTTCCAACACTGCAAACTGTGCAATTTCTCCTTGCAGCCAGTTGATGGCGCCACCATTCAACAGTTTAAGATACAGATTTCATAGAACACGTTGTCGGTTTACTTCCTGGTCACAGCACGCAGTTGTGCCGATCGTGATGAGACGACAGAAAAGCATGGAGCGAGTCTGGAGATGATTTATGGACTTAAAAAACAGATTTTCATAGCCACGTCAGTTATCAAAGAAAACGCCAGTTATCGAAGAAATGTCAGTGATGGAGGAGTGAAGACTTTCTAACCGGGATTCTTCAAACTAGCATGAATGAAGCTAAATCCTACATATGAAGTCAATTTTGCTTAATATGTGCCCTTTAAAGACGAAAGTACTGCTTTACTGCTTTAAGTCCTGATGCTCTTCTGTTGAGTTCTCCTTGAGCTTTATCTCTCTTTCCAAGAAACACGGATTAAAACATGAGTCCACAGGTTTGCTAGTTCTCAGTAAATGGACACACGTCATGTGAAAGAGTAGAGCCTCGTCACGCTTTCCCAGCATGCACCACCAAACTCCAGGCAGACAGTGACGGCAGCTGGGAATTCACACTGAAACTAACGGCGTCGGCAGCAATGAACAAACGTTAACAGAGTTTCGGAGATCGTCGATGATTTTTGCATCAGAAGATACAAAGGCTACTGTGTACTAAGTAATACTGTGTACTTACTAAAACTAAGTACTTCTGTGTTTATTTGGGTTTTCATTTGGGGAAAGATTTAACCATCGTCTCAAAACTATTCCAAAATCTTAATTAAGGTTGTTTATTGGCCTTTTTAATTATTCATCTATTAATGACGCAAGAGAGAAAAGTTTAAAGAGAAACGAGCACAAATGCTATTAAAAAATGCTGTTTGCATAAACATTTAATAAATAAATAAATCACAAATTAAAGTTAAAGTAAGGATTTTCGGGTGTTTATTACATCGACATGAGTGAATTATCTCTGTCGTGTACAACAACTTCACATTAGTCACAACACAACATTTTGTCACTTCTATTTAATCAAGATCACATCATTTTAATTGACAATATCAGTAAATATCATATGTACAGGGTTTTAATAACGTTTATTTCTCACAAACATCTCCAGAGAAACTTTTTGGTGACATTAGAAGGTGGAAAGTGAATCAAATATTCAGATTTAGCAGTTTTAGAGCTCAATCTACTCGATCTAAACTCTTTAAAAGCTTATTTGGACTAGGTGAGCGTCGCTAATGTTTCATCAAGATGTTTTCTTATTTGCAGCAGCTTTTTTTAAAGACAAAGAAACTCGAAATGCAACATTTCTGTCTCGTTGTCGTTCATTATAGTTATTTCTTTCCTGCTGTTATGGCGTCTTCTACACATTTAGTCATGTGGTGCAGGAGCTCTATATCCTTATGTTTGTGCCGCTGACGCTGGACAATCTTCAGCCTCTTCTAAACCCAGCAAGATACAAAACAAAAGTATATCTTCTATGTTGGAACTGTTGACTAACTATCCTTGGACTGAAGAGGAAAAGGGAACATTATCTGATCGTGATAAAGTGAGTTTTGGAATATTCTAATCTGGAGAACATTTTACAAAGCTGATGAAACTGAGGAATGCTCGACTTTCATAAACACTTTGATAAAGCTGCAAATGTTTCCAGAAATTACTGATGATTTCCAAGAATCATCCAACGATATATGTCTTTCTTTGTGACATGGCACATTTACACTTTTCAGTCATTGTAATCTGATTTGGTCTGAAATTACATTGATTATAGATGAATATTCTGTTGGTGGACAAATATTCATCAACATTTTACTGCCTCATCATTTCAATTAAATGACCAAGAGCCAAAACCAGGACTGATCTAAAAAATGGCTAAACCAGGGCTAAACCAGTACTAAAACAGTACTAAAACAGGACTAAACCGGAACTAAACCAGCACTAAACCAGGACTAAAACAGGACTAACACAGGACTAAAACAGTACTATAACAGGACTAAACCGGAACTAAACCAGCACTAAACCAGGACTAAAACAGGACGGACTAAAACAGGACTAAAACAGGACTAAAACAGGGCTAAACCAGGGCTAAACCAGCACTAAACCAGGACTAAACCAGGGCTAAACCATAACTAAACCAGGGCTAAACCATGGCTAGACCAGGGCTATACCAGGACTAAACCAGGGCTAAACCATGGCTAGACCAGGGCTATACCAGGGCTAAACCAGTGGTTCCTGAGGTGGTTCTGACAGGACTTGGGGTCAGTACAAACATCCTTTTTTCGGCGGATTCAGGACTCACTGAAAACTCTTCAGGTCCTGATTGGAAAATTGCTCATGTCCAGAGGCCACATGTCCAGGGGGTCATCAGAGCAGAGCCAGAGCCCATCCCAGGCTAATGTGGAGCGGATCCGCCTGCTCTGGACTCCCTGGTGGACGGACCATGCACTGGGGGCTAATGGAGAGGAGCGAGGGGATTCCGTAATGCAGACCAGGGCACCAGACGCAGCCGAGAGGGCCGTCTGTGAGGGAGGGCAGGTCATTATGGACACAAACAACCAAAACACTGACCGGTATCTGCAAACAGCTCAAGTCAAAACTAAAATGGAATAAAATAATGATCTTCCTCTTGAAGTTATTATAGAAGTCATGTGTTTGGATTCCATTACGTGCAGTCAGTCAGAGAGCGTTTTATGAAGCTGTTTTATACCAGTCCAGAACAAATGTGATGCGTTTGTGGTAATTTGACACAACATTTTGGATGAAAGAACCAAAAGTACAATATAAAAACAATTGAATGAATTACCTTCAAGGTGACATAAAGACATCGACCTGAACACTGACGCGGGCAAAGCCTCAGTCTTAATTCTGTTAGATCTGAGTGCTGCTTTTGACACTGTCGATCATGAGACCCTCTTACAGAGACTAGAGGACTGGGTGGGCATCACTGGCCACTGCCCTAAACTGGTTAAAGTCCTATCTGGAAGACAGGAAGTACTTTGTTGAAATTTGTAACTGTGTCTCCTGACCTGTGGGGTGCCCCGGGGTTAATCCTGGACCCCTTCTATTCAACCTCTACATGCCTTGATACGCAGCGAAAATGTGTCCTATCACAATTATGACACTCGACACTCAGATCTATGTTTCACTGACGGCAGGTGAATTTGGACCAGTGGATTCACTCTGTCACTGCATCCAAACAGATCAGTGTGTGGATGCAAAGCAACTTTCTCCAGCTGAACTCAGACAAGACTGAAATCATCGTCTTTGGCCCACAGAAACAAAGAGAAAGTGTTAGCAGTCACATCCAGAGTCTCGCCCTAAAACCTACAAATCAAGTTAGAAATCTGGGAGATAATAATGGACTCAGATCTTGAATTTTAACAGCCACGTCAGATCAATCAGCAGCTTTTTTACCATCTAAAAAAACATGGCCAAAATCAAAAGTATAGTGTCTAAACCAGACTTGGAGAGACATATCCATGCGTTTGCCTCTAGTAGATTAAACTACTGTAACTGCCTGCTCACTGGCCTCTCCAAAACAGTACATCAAGAACGCTGCTGCGCGGGTCCTGACGAGAACCAGGATGTATGTACGATCACATTAGTCCTGTGCTCTCTGCACTGGCTCCCTGTGGCTAAGACTTGTATAACAAGTCTATCCATGGCCTAACACCAAAGTACATCTCGGACATGTTAGTGCCATATGAACCATCTCGGACTCTGAGGACCTCAGGGACCGGCCTCCTGCTGGTGCCCAGAGTCAGGACTAAACATGGGGAATCTGCGTTTTAGTTTTATGCAGCTAAAATCTGGAACAGTCTTCCTGAGGATGTGAGACAGGCCTCTACTCTGGCATTGTTCAAATCCAAGCTAAAAAACTGTTTTGTTTGGCTGTGCATGCTTCTCTTTTATATCTTAAACTATTTGACGGATAGCCTGAAAACGGCACCTTTAAATTTCTTTAAATTAAGGTTTTGTGATTTCTGTCTTGTCTTTTTGATTTGAATGCATTTTTTTTTCCTGTTGTGTGAAACACTTGGAATTGCCTTTGTGTATGAATTGTGCTCTACAAATAAACTTGCCTTGCCTTGCCTTACCGGATTATTATTTTAAAAAATGATCCTGTGATGAGTCAAGAACTTTTCAAAGTGGCATGCGAAGCCGCTCCTATCTACACAGGAAGAGTGTGCAAACTCCACACGGGAAGAACATGCATGGTCTGTGTGGAAGGACAGGACCCAGGACCATTCCACTGTGAGGTAACTGTGCTAACCACTGTGCTATAAGTGTTTGTGAACATAACGCCTCTAACGCTGTAACACTATTTTTGTTTTATTATGATATTTATTAACGCTAGCGATTGGCGCAGAGATGAGCATACATGTTAATGACCGTGTAATACATTTTTGTTTTTACTATACCTTTTTTTTAAACATAAAACGACAAAAACATACATAGAGCATACTAATATATGCAAAGAAAACATATATTTTTATATGTTTAAAAATAATAATATCATACATTTTTAAAACAAAATAATAATAATAATAATAATAATAATAATAATAATAATAATAATAATAATAATAATAATAAAACATATATCCTAATAATTATATATAATGATTTTTTAAAGTTCTTAAATCTAACGTTATTCTGGACAATAATGCACTAAGACAGCCACGTCTTAGAAAATGTTACAAATAAACCGTAATAAGTGAACTTTAGATATTGACTCATAACAACCACGTGTCTGTCCACAACAACCACGTGTCAGTCAAGTTTTTATTTGCTGCCTCAGTCAAATGTATGTTTTAGAATGTTTACATCAGTACCATCAGCGAAACACGTCACTCCTCAAATGGCGTGTGTGCTGCTAAGTTGTGTTTTCAGCAGTTCGTTACATAAAAAGCTGCGAACTCGTTGACCGACGCGGATTTGGCAGAGCGTCTCCCGAGCAGACTGGAGACGGCACACGGAGGAAGCACAGCCCGAGCGCCCAACCAAAACAACAGTTGGTCACACTCCGTTTCCATGACGACGGCAATGTTTTACACCCGAAATAATGAAATAAATGTGTGTTTTGATTATGGCGGCAACGTGATGTGCTGGTATGAAGCTTGTTTACGCGGAGCTCGTGGCAGAAAGGTTGTAGGTCAGAGGGATCCTGGCTCAGACCTAAAGGGTTTTAAGGCGCTGCTTTAAAGGGCCCCCTACAGGTCAGACGACTCACTGAACTAAAATGCAGTCAAGATAAATACATTTTGAATTTTGATAAAAATTCTAAAAATTATATCACAGAATAGAAAATTTTTCAGGTTTATAATTTCACTTCCTGTTTGTAATTGATGACATCACACTTGGAAATTACCCAGCAAACACTGGACCAGAACTCATCTAATGTCACAATTTTATATAAAATATGAGAGCAACTTTATTTTGTTGAATTCATGTTTAGAGTCAAAAAAGTGGTTTCTTTGTGGAAATTATGCTTACAATTTGACTGGAATGAGTGTCCCTAGTGTGATGTCACTTCCTGTAATTTTCTACAGATTTTTCTACATTTTCTCAACAAATATATACTTGATTGGTGTAAAACTATCATTCGCCTTAAGAGCCAACAGCTCTGTAGATGATGCCATCAACCTGGCACCACTTCATCGTGCAGCATCTGGACTCCCCGAGAACATATGCCAGGATCCTGTTTGTGGACTTCAGCTCTGCTTTCAACACCATCCTCCCTGCTCTGCTCCAGGACAAGCTCTCTCAGCTCAACCTGCCCTACTCCACCTGCAGGTGGATCACTGACTTCCTGACGGATCGGAGGCAGTGCGTGCGACTGGGAAAGAATGTCTCAGACACTCGGACTATCAGCACAGGAACTCCACAGGGCTGTGTACTTTCTCCTCTGCTCTTCTCCCTGTACACAAACTGCTGCACCTCCAGTCACGACTCCGTAAAATTGATCAAGTTTGCGGACGACACCACCCTCATCAGGCTCATCTCGGACGTGGATGAGTCTGTCTACAGGAGGGAGGTGGACCAGCTGGTGTCCTGGTGCATCGGTAACAACCTGGAGTTCAACGCCCAGAAGACAGTGGAGATGATCGGATACTTCAGGAAAGTCGCAGCCCCCCAGACCCCTCTCATCATGACAGACTCCCCCATCACCACTGTGGACTCCTTCCGCTTCCTCGGCACCACCATCACCCAGGACCTGAAGTAGGAGCCCACCATCAGCTCACCTCATCAAGAAGCCCAGCAGAGGATGTACTTCCTGCAGCAGCTGAGGAAAGCCAAGCAGTGCAGATGATGGTGCAGTTCCACACGGCCATCATTGAGTCCATCCTCACCTCCTCCATCACCGTGTGGTACGCTGGAGCCACAGCCAGGGACAAACAGAGACTACAGCGCATTGTGCGTTCTGCTGAGAAGGTGATCGGCTGCAGACTTCCATCTCTGCAGGACCTGTACGTCTCCAGGGCTCTGGGACGAGCAGGTCGGATCACAGCTGACCCTTCTCACCTGGACATGGTCTATTTGAATCACTCCCCTCAGGCAGGAGGCTACGGTCCATCTGGACCAGAACCTCCCGCCACAAGAACAGTTTCTTTCCCTCTGCCTTTGGACTAATAAACACTTCTCAGCACCTGCCACTTTAACTGCATCTATTCAAACACTCACTGCACTACATCTGTAAATTTAACTGCAATTCTTGTGTACATAGTTATGCCTATTTTTATTTTATACTAATTTTACATTGCTTCTTACTGTTTTGATTTCATATATGTTGTTTTTATTATTGATCAGTGTTTCATGTTGCACCGAGACAAGTTCCTATGTTTGTGAATTTTGTTCATTGACAATGGCAATAAACCCCTTATGATTCTGGTTCTGATTCTGAACCAGAGGAGGTGAAAGACTGGACTGATGCTCATGAAAAATACTATAGACTCTTTGAAAGTTTCTAGTGAACAAACTCTCTAAATTCTGGCAAAGGTGAAGTGGAACATTATGCTATTTTAATGGACTGGGATTAAACTCAGAATATCACAAATTATTAAACTATTTGCTTATTTAATAGATTATTATGATAAACACTTTATGATATTATGATAAACACGCATTTTTTATGAAGGCAAAATCTAGATTTTTTTGTTTGTATACATAATTTACAACAAATTCAACTTTTTCTGAAGCTCAAATCCTTAATAGTGAAGGATGTTAACTGACATTTATTATATAGAAATTCAAGATTATTGCTAATTTCAAGAATCAAGAAAAATAGCTCCATTACAACATTTTAAAGGGTCTATAAATACATTAATTATTTTCTTTGATTTCCATAGATTGGAAGATTGTGGGGAGATTTGAAGATGTTAATTTACCAGTTTTGACGAACCAGCAGTTCGTCAGAAGATCCATCACACTTTCTTTTACGTTTTAACATTGTTTTAAAGTAGCTCTATGGACGTTCTGCTTTTCCGCCAAAAAACATGGCAGATTTTGGCAAAAACTACAGATTTTTGCAATTGGATCCAGAATTCTGTCGAATTCTCTGAACTCCAACACCTAAAACCTATTCCGACCATGATCTTACATAACTCATTTTGAAAAAGATCTGAAATTGCTTTCATTGTGACTTTTGAACAGCTCCTTAATGTCAAATCAGATCACATCATTTTAAAGAGTTGATCGAAATATTTTTTCAAACTGACACTGAACAAACTCAAGAAACAGCAGAGAAGCAGAGCAGGCGACACAAAAATATGAATTCATTACACTGAATTACACTTTATTAAAATGCGTCCGTTTAATTTAGACTGCACTTCCATTTGAAAGAGTCACCGTGGTCCCACCTAAAGATTGGACGGAAAGTATTCAGACCCTTTAAATTCTTCACTCTTTCTTTCATTGCAGCCCTTTGCTAAAATCAAAAAGTAAATTTTTCTCATTAATGTACACTCAGCATCCCATCTTGACAGAAAAAAACAGAAATGTAGAAATGTTTTCAAATGTATTAAAATGATAATAATAAGTATACAGACCCTTTGCTGTGACACTCATATCTTCTACTCCTTCGTTGGAGTCCAGCTGTGTTTAATTAAACTGATTGGACTTGATTAGCAAAGGCACACACCTGTCTATATAAGACCTTACAGCTCACAGTGCACGTCAGAGCAAATGAGAATCAGGGGCTCGAAGGAACTGCCCAAGGAGCTCTGATCTGGCCAAGGTTACAAAAGAATTTCTGCAGCACTGAAGGTTCCTAAGAGCACAGTGGGCTCCGTAATTCTTAAATGGAAGAAGTTTGGGACGACCAGAATTCTTTCTTGACCTGGCCGTCCAGCCAAACTGAGCAATTGTGGGAGAAGAGATGTGAGAGGTAAAGAATAACCCAAAGATCACTGTGGCTGAGCTCCAGAGATGCAATATGGAGATAGGAGAAAGTTCCACAAAGTCAACTGTCACTGCAGCCCTCCACCCGTCTGGGCTTAATGGCAGGGTGGCCCAACGGAAGGCTCTCCTCAGTGCAAGACATATGAAAGCCTGCAAAACCAGGCACTGCTCATCACCTGCCCAATACAATCCCAACAGTGAACCATGCCAGAATCATGCTATGGGGGTGTTTTTCAGCTGCAGGGACAGGACGACTGGGTGGAATTGAAGAAAAGATGAATCCGGCCAAGTACAGAGATATCCAGGAAGAAAACCTCTTGTGCCTCAGACTGGGCCGAAGGTTCACCATCCAACAAGACAATGACCCTAAGCACACAGCTAAAATAACTAAGGAGTGGCTTTGGAACAACTCTGTGACCATTCTTGACCGGCCCATCCAGAGCCCTGACCTAAACCCAATTGAGCATCTCTGGAGAGACCTGAAAATGGCTGTCCACCAACGTTCACCATCCAACCTTACGGAACTGGATAGGATCTGCAAGGAAGAATGGCAGAGGATCCCCAAATCCATGTGTGAAAAGCTTGTTGAATCATTCCCAAGAAGACTCATGGCGGTACTAGCTCAAAAGGGTGCTTCCACTCAAAACTGAATACTGACCTTTTTTATTAGACAAGAAAGAACAGTGTGGAATGGGGGATGAGAGACACGGGAGGACATGCAGTGCACTGTCAGAGTCGGGATTAGAACTCACGACACTGCGGCCGGCTGCACTT
The DNA here is from genome assembly GCA_015082035.1 of Chaenogobius annularis. NCBI lineage: Eukaryota > Metazoa > Chordata > Actinopteri > Gobiiformes > Gobiidae > Chaenogobius > Chaenogobius annularis. The sequence goes on along the minus strand of BJKM01000381.1, from coordinate 427,437 downwards.
GGAGCCTGACGTGCATTTAAAGGGGTCTGAATACTTTCCGTACCCACTGTAGGTATTGTCTTCGCGACGCGCTCAAGAGCATGCAACCTGAGCCTTTGTTATAGTTTGAGATTAGCTTCTTAAATATAAATTCAATATAAAAACAGCCAGTCTTTTGACCGTTTTTAAATGAACAGAATCCAAAAATCTCAATCAAATCCTCCTAACTCCGTCCCCAGTCGTTCATAAAGGCGTTCTTGTTCTGGTTATCTCACTTTCCATCTGCGCCAGAGGTCAAAGCACTTTGTCTGACGTTTTGTTATTAACGGTGTGAAGCGTTTACCCTTTAGGGGCGGACGAGGCCTGGCGCGGGGGCCCGGCGTGAGTGACAGCCGGAGCGTAAACTGAAGCTCGCGCTGATTGAACGTGTGACAGGCGAAACGGAGCTGAAGCGTGGCAGGTTTGACAGCTGCCGCCGCCCCGTAAAACACGCCCCGAGGTTGTATCCTGACGCTGGTTATTAAGAATCGCACCGGGCGCTTGTTTGAAGAGGTGTCGAGCGATTAGACTCTGAGAATGTGAGCGTTCTGAAGCCTGACGGAGAAGTACGGAGTGTGATTAAGCGGTTTAAAAGTGAAACTAGAGCATTGAATTAGGGTTTATTGTAAATAAAGCTGAGTGACTCTAGTGATGCTTTTTAATGTCCAAAAAAACCGACAGTGAGAAGAATGATGATGAAGGCTAAAATGTAATAAAACTCATCCAAACTTGAGGTGGTATTTTTTGAAATGGTGTGTTTACTACAGTATAAACGACTGTGTATTTCAGTAAAAAACAGTGTAGAGAATGTACTTGGACATTACAGTGTGTTGCCTAATCTGCTTTTGATGCCGTTTCTGAAGATTATAGAAAAGTCAATCTAAGCAAAAAATATTAACATTCAGGAAAGTAAGCATTTGAACACCAAGTTTCAAATTCTCTCACTTACGAATTATGGAGGGGTCTGAAATTTTCATCGCAGGTAAGAACCACCAACAACCACACACCACATTCTCGTCTCTATAAGGGAAAGGTTCTCTCAATTTCAGGGCCGGTCAGGGGAGGTGAGGGCCGGTCAGGGGAGGTGAGGGCCGGTCAGGGGAGGTGAGGGCCGGTCAGGGGAGGTGAGGGCCGGTGGGGAGGTGAGGGCCGGTCAGGGGAGGATCTGTCAGAATTAAACCTGTCTCTTTCCATGGAAACACCAGGTTACAGGTGTTACGGCAATTATGAAATTATGCATTTAAAGCCATACAATAGGACATTCCACACAAAGCTCCAAATTTAACTAGCAGTTTGAGGACCACTGCACCATAAAGAGAAATGTACCTTTTTAAGGACACAACACAAAGATCTGATTCACTCTGTCAACTCGCAACGAAAAGAAGGACCACAAAACTTCTCCATGTTTCCCCACCTTTACCCGTATAATCTTATATTCGACACATCTTACATTTCAGGTGTCTGTATTGTCCTTGAACACATCTGCTCCCACAGGTCCAGAGTGGAGAACAGTTCACTACAAATCACACACGACAGGATTATTAGGCCCATAAACGCTCGCTAACACAATGTCAATGTCTCTATGGAAACGTTGTTCCTTTTGGCTGTAATATTGCATTGTTTGGCATTTAAAATGTTTCTGTCTACATGGAGAAAGTTCCAAAGTGTGGTTTTAAAGTTTACGTTAACTTTATGTCCCCAGAACGTTCTGCTTCGCCTTTGAGCAGTGGCAGAGTTCAAGCAGTTTGAGATGTTTCTTAATAAAAAGTGTAATTGCAGAGACAACCATCTTGATTTTAATTCACCACAGAAGCAAAAGCCAAACGGATGAGTTGTTCTGTTGGATTTTGCTGGAAGAAAACAGATAATGTTCTGACCAAACCTCTCATTTTGTCTTGTTTTATTGCCTGTCCGCTCACTGTTCCAGCTCCTGCCTGATGTGGTGGAGGTCAGTGATCTTCTGGAAACATCGTAATTCCAGGAGACAACCAGCCTGTTTTAATCAGCCACATCAGAACCGAAGCCCAAACCGTTTCCTGTCTTCTCGCTTTCTTTTTTAAAGGTTTTGTTGCCCGTAGGCTTTATTAGACAGGAGAGGACAGGGTGAAATGGGGAATGAGAGAGGGGAAGACATGCAGTAAATCATCAGAGTAAGTATTCGAACTCCCAACGCTGCAGCCGGTCGAGCCTGGCACAAGTGTGCTCTGACCCAACCACTCGACCACCGGGCAGCATGTCTTCTCTCTTTCTAATGACGTCATGATAAACTCTGCAGATCTCTTCAGTGTTTCGTTGTTTGCCAGCCGTTTCTTAAGTGTATTTTTCTCAATCAACAGTTATTACTATAGTATTATTTGCACATGTGATTTCATTTTAATGTAAAATCCCCAAGGACTGTGTCAGTAGTTGAGTGTGAAACAGGGGAGAGCAGGTAAGACATTCAGTAAATCATCCATCAAAACATCATTTGAAATCTTTTTTTGTGTTTATAACGCAACGTCACAGTCCTCACTACTGACATGGAAGTGCTGGAGAAACTGTGGATATCAAGAGGCTCATGTGCTTTGGGACTGTCCTGTCATTCACAAATACTGCACTGAGATCAATGAAGCAGATATTCCATTTGACTTTAAAACATTGTACCTCAGATGTAGGACTCCGGTGATGGAGATGACTGATGGATACCTGTGGAGTGGATTTTTGTTGCAGCGAAAAAAGCAATAACAAAAGATAACAAATGGATGACGAAAACTGACAGTGAAGGACTGGACTGAGAGAAAAACTGACTTTCACAACTTGGACATGGACAAATTTAACCGACACTGGGACACATGGGATGGATACAGGAGGGGACATGGGACGGACTAATATTTCGTTTTCTTTAAGGTGCTGCATTTCTTTTTGAATTTTGCACTTTCACACTCTGTTTTTGACACATAGCAGTACATAGATTAAGCATAATAATAAAGATAAAATATTAAGAAGAAAAGAAAAAAAACATCATTTGACAAACAAGCAAGATGGCCAATGTTTCTTTTAAAGGTGAATCTGACGGAGCTCCTCAGGACAAACTGGAGCCTGAAGGAACTGGTTTGACTCGACACAAAAGAACATATACAATATCTAATAGTAACTTAAGATTTATGTACAATTTACATACATTTCCCTGGCACTACAAAACCTCAAGACTTTCAGTAAAAAAGTGTCCTTATGCACACTGCAGGCACTCCTTTGCTCCTTTTTACGCCAGACGTGAGCAGGAGGATTTCAAAAGTGCAGTTTTAACGTGATTGGAGCCAAAATTACTTGCGGCATATTGGCCCATAGAGTCTGTCATCTGAGACCTCCAAATAACAGAGTTTCCAAGATATTTCATAACTTTTGATCCTCTTTTACAATCATAATTTGTCTTTTTAAAGCATTTACTTGATGTCATGTTCTAAGCCAAAACCGGGCAGTGGGACATCTGCTCCTGGGCCCCAGAGGCAAAAGTTTTATATTAAAATGTTCTTTATTTTTGTTTTACAGTCTAGTGCTATCCCCCAGTGTTTCACTCTGAACTTGCAGAGCCAAATAAACATCAAGTATCAATAAAAAGACAGCCGAACAAAACTTTAGGGATGTGACGATATCCAAAAGAATATATTTACTGCAAAACTGTGAAGACTGAAAAATATTTTGAAATTAGTTTTATCTTGTTTAAAAATACCATGACAAGACATGAATATTCATTTCTCCGTGTTGTCCGTACTGAAATGGAGCAAAGGATCATGGTCTCTGTAGTAGTGTATATGTGTGTGTGTGTGTGTGTGTGTGTGTGTGTGTATATATGTGTGTGTGTGTGTGTGTATATATGTATATATATATATATATATGTATATATGTATATATGTGTATATATGTATATATGTGTATATATATATATATATATATATATATATAATGCCAAACCAAGAACATTTTCTGTGTAATTTACATGTTCTCCCTGTGTTTGCTCCCGTTTTCCCCCATCATATGAACAGAATTATCCTCCACTTCGAAGGCGCAAATTCAGGGGCAAAAGATAACTTAAATTAGACTGAGAATAACATCTGCCTTAAACCTTGAGAATAAATACTTAAACCTTGAGAATAAAGACTTAAAACTTGAGACACCTTAGACCAGCGTTCTCCAAAAGGCGGACCGCGGGCCAGATCCGGACCAAATTGCTTCAGGATCCGGATTTCCCATAGTTACAAATATTATTTAATTTTGAGAATAAAGTCTTAAACCTCGAGAATAAAGCCTTAAACCTCGAGAATAAAGCCTAAAACTTGAGAATAACACCTTAAACCTTGAGAATAAAGCCTCAGACCTTGAGAATAAAGCCTCAGACCTTGAGAATAAAGCCTCAAACCTTGAGAATAAAGCCTTAAACCTTGAGAATAAAGCCTTAAACCTTGAGAATAAAGCCTTAAACCTTGGTACGATCCTTTTCCGATGCCTTGAACTCCTTGCGCTCCACACAGGTCGCTGCTTGAGCCGCTTTCCGCTCAGTTTCACACAAAAGCCTCGGTAAAAGAGGTCAACGGGTCATTTACCGGGCCAATACTCTGCACATTAGCTCAGCCTCTCGTCGCTCTGTGTCGCTGTTTATTCATCAACATCCCACATACATCGGGTTCAGTGGTGGGTGTTAAACTCGCAGGTGCTCAGACACTGGGGCTTTGTCTGATAAAGGACTTTCACTGAGATTCATTGTTGTAGCAGTGGTTTTAATAGTGCAATTAGGCTATAGGAATTAAACAAATACATTGTTTGTGTCTGAAATGGTTGTTTCTGAGGAACAAAGTATTTAGTGTAATTTCGAACTTCAGAGACAAATCATAAACCAGTACAGAATGATTAAAACCTCTATATTTCTGGCTGTGTTGGGGTCAGTCCCGTAAAAATTCCCCCAGTTTCATGAATCAAGTCAAATTATAAAACGTCGCCATGTTTTTTATTCTCGCATGTTCAGTTCAGTTCAGTTCAAGGTCTTGAGCAAAAGAATAAACGGCCATAAAAACCATATAGATTAAAAAAAAGATTCACTTTCAAAACTCAGATCTCTTCATCTACCTGTACTCATAAATGTGCAAACTTTATAAATATGATGGCTATTTTTTACTTCATAAGACCATACAGCCTTAAAAGTACAATAAAGTTGTTTGTTGATCCAAGATGGCGCCGCAGACGGATGCCCTGGCCTTTCTGTGCTCTTTGTTATGTCTGTTTATGTTCGTAAATTGTGTGTCTGCGTGCTCTTACACCCGTGAAGAGCTCTTGTCCTTCCCGCACCAACAACTCCTACGGACCTAGTTCCAGTTTTTTTAGTTTCTGCTGGCTGAATTAGCCCCTTCTTTGCTTAAAAGAGTGAGACGCCCAGCGAGGAAAACGTGCGGCTCTCCTACGCTCAGGAGACGCGTACACGGACGCCCTTACCTGGGATTCTCCTCTCCAACGTTCGCTCACTCTCCAACACAAATGGACGAACTGGCGCTGCTGATGAGACGAAAACAGAACTTTTCTTCATCTCCTGTTTGCTGCTTCACCGGAGACTGGCTCAGTGAGCCGATCCCGGACGGCGCCGTACAGACTCGAGGGGTTTTGCCTCTTTCGTGCGATCGTCAATAAGGGTCTTCTTGCGCGGGTAAAACACGCGGCGGAGAGTCTGTTTACATCAACAACGCCTGGTCCTTCAGATGTGACTGTGTGATCTCCAAACACTGCTCTCCTGATCTGAATATCTTGTCATTAACTGCAAACCATTCTACTCGCCACGTGAGTTTGCCTCATCATTCTGGCTGTTGTTTACACCACCGAGCGCAAACGTGCACGTGGCACAAGCGCGCGCTCGCGACCAGATTCTGAGAGTGGAGCGGACCTTCACCGGACTCCTTGTGTATTATCCTGGTGATTTTAACAAGGGGAATTCTCAGCCACAAACTACCAAAGTACAGACAGTTTATTAAAATTCCGACCAGAGAGCAGAACACGCTGGGGATGACTGTTACACAAACAGACAGTAAAGCCTTCCGCCCGTGGCTCGGCTGCTGCTCTCGGCTTTTCCGATCACGCCATGGTCCACCTGATCCCCACGCTCTCAAAACCTGCAGTGATGGACCTCTAAGAAGTGGACCAATGAGCAGCGGAGGAGCTACATGCGATGTTTGAAACATATACAGACTGGGAGGTTTCAGAGCTTGCCAACAGAGAGTTTGGATGAGTACACGGACACTGTGACGTCATACATAAATTCTGCGAGTACAGCATCATACCAACACAAACGCAAAGTCACGTTTCAACAATGACAAACCCTGGTTCACTCCAAAACTGAGGCAGTTAGGCAGCAGAAGAGGCAGCGGCACAGGGCTGGTGACAGGGCGCTACAAAGACGCAAATATGGATTTAGCAAAGAGGTTCTCAAGAGAGATCACAGTACAAATACTCGTTCTGAAGCAGCCATTCTCTGACAAGAACCCCACCTCCGTGTGGAGGGGCCCGGCTCCTCACCAAACCACAAGCTCCGAGCCCCCCTGCCTGCAGACAATCAAAAACTGGCTGAGCCAACGTTAACACCTTTCTATCCAGGTTTGATGTGACCCCACCCTCCCCACGGTGGCACCCTCCGCCAACCCAAAACCTGGTCACCCCCATCCCCCCACCCACCCTCTCAGTTCAGGAACAGGATGTTCACAGGCTATTTTTACGGGAAATCCAACCCCAAAAGCTGCTGGACCAGACGGCGTCTCTGCCGCTACATTAAGACATTGCGCAGGAGCGTTAACCCCCTGTCTTCACAGACATCTTTAACACCTCCTGGGGTCATGCCATGTCCCAGCCTGCTTCAAGTCTGCCATGCATTGTCCTGTCCCCAAAGAAGCCCCGATCACACTGGACTTAATAGACTACAGGCTGTCGGCTGACGTCTGTAGTCATGAAGTCCATGTTGAACTGGCCTGGTCCTGCCCCACCTCAAGTCCTTCACCTCCTCCCTGCTGGACCCCCTGCAGTTCGCCTACAGAGCCAACAGGTCTGTAGACGACACCATCAACTCTGGCACTCCACTTCATCCTGCAGCATCTGGACTCCCGGGAACCTACGCCAGGATCCTGTCGTGGACTTCAGCTCTGCTTTCAACACCACCCTCATCGGGCTCATCTCGCGACGGGGATGAGTCCGACTACAGGAGGGAGTGGACCGGCTTGGTGTCCCTGTGCACGCCATGGTAACAATCTGGAGTTTCAACGCCCAGAAAGACAGTGGAGATGATCGTGGACTTCAGGAAAGCCACAGCCCCCCAGCCCCCCCTCATCATGACAGACTCCCCATCACCACCGTGGACTCCTTCCGCTTCCTGGGCACCACCATTCACCAGGACCTCAAAGTGGGACCCCTCCATCAGCTCCCTCATCAAGAAGCCCAGCAGAGTACTTTCTGCGGCAGCTGAGGAAAGCCAAGCTGCCAGTGCAGATGATGGTGCAGGTTCTAACACGGCCATCATTGAAGTCCATCCTCACCTCCTCCATCACCGTGTGGTACGCTGGAGCCACAGCCAGGGACAAACAGAGAACTACAGCGCATTTGTGCGTTCTGCTGAGAAGGTGATCGGCTGCAGACTTCCGTCTCTGCATGACCTGTACGTCTCCAGGGCTCTGGGACGAGCAGGTCGGATCACAGCTGACCCTTCTCACCCTGGACATGGTCTATTTGAACCACTCCCCTCAGGCAGGAGGCTACGGTCCATCCGGACCAGAACCTCCGCCACAAGAATAGTTTCTTTCCCTCTGCCGTTGGACTCATGAACACTTCAAAACACCTGTCACTTTAACTGCAATATTCAACCACTCACTGCACTGTCACCTCCTGCACTACAACTTTAAACATAAGTTAACTCTTGTGTACATAGAAATGCCTATTTTTATTTATTATTGTATAGTAATTTTTAAATTGTTTCCTAATACATGCCCTTTTTTGATTGATATATGTTGTTTTATTATTGCTCAGTGTTTTATGTTGCACCTTAAGGCCGAGACAAGTTCCTACGTCTTTGAATTTTGTTCATTGACAATGGCAATAAACTCTTTCTGATTCTGAAGTGAACAACAAACATTAGATTAGATTAGATTATTAAAACCTGGTATATGTCAATAATTCATGATGAAAACCTTTTTGGTGCATTACTGTGTTTATGTACAAAACCACTGCATAACTCCACTGACTTCCATTAAAAACACATCTTGGACTAAAACATCATAATAAGTTTGATTCTAAAATAAATATGATGAATAAGTGTTTTTGTCTCAAAGCTAACGGCTAACATACAATCACTTAAATATAAAACACTCAAACTTGATCAAATCACATAGAATGTTTTTGTAAACAGGTTAGTTCAGTTTGTGCTGTTATTTGAACATTATTGATTACGTTTATTGCATGTTAGCATTAGCTTAGTGACAAAAGCACTTACTTTTATAAGCACATCGATGTCTCCAGGTGAAGTATTTACATGGTACGTAAAGGTTTGAACATACTGCTGTGATCATCTGTCTAGAATTTGCTCTCCGCTTTGTCTTCATTCATTACTATTATTATTCTATTATTGTATTATTTATTTATTTATTCATCAACTGTTTTTTTACATCTTTTTCTCTTGTGCCAACAGGGCTAGTCCCCGTGTGGCCCACTTTGTGTCGCTTAAACGGCCCGACGTGGTTCACTTTAGACCGCGGAGACAATTTCAGGCCGTACCGATCTGCTCCAGAGCGAACCAATGGAAACAGGGCGACAATCTAAATGGAAGCGCAGTTTGAAATAATGAAATGCGAATTGCGTTTAAAGAGTATTTTTGACGTGGCTAATTCAATTCATGCTCGTTTTTCGCTCTTCTTAATTCGACTGATTGCGATTTTGGAGACAGAGTTAACGTGGTGCAGGCCTGAATAAATAAAACTGTCCTCACGTATAACTCAAGGTAGAACGCTGAACTCTGCACGTCTTCAGTCATGCGTTTGGTCACCGTAAAAGTCGTCGCGTTGCATCGGTCACAGGTGAAGACGCGACTCCGCCCTTTAACATTCCCACGGACTTAAACAGGACGGCCAATCAGAGCCGCGTCAGAAGCACTTAGCTGCACTGCCGCTTCTCACGGCGCCGCATCTGTTTTGTGTTTACTCCAATTAAAACGCTGGACTCGGGTTTGAGGGAAAGTATCTGAGAACGAAGTAAAAGGCTTGATGTTAGGCAGAAAGTGTGTGAGCTAATCCTGTGAACCAGAGAAGCTTTTAGGGTTTCGCATTTATGGCTAAAGAACGTGTAAAAAGCTTCACGTACCTTTTTATTTCAGTATTGATATTGAACATTTGATTTGTGTTTTTGTGGTTATAAAGTACATTTACAGTCGGAATTTGTCAGCGCTCGTCATGGCTCTGAAAAAGGATTGAAAATCACACTTGAGATCTGGAGTTTTATTGTGGAATCAGGATTAAAAGATAAATTAGCTGAAATTGACTTTCAACCGTGTTCTAATGGTGTTCCCTCATTTACTCACTAAAAGTTGTATTTAGACCAGGGGTGTCCAAAGTTTTACCTGGGTTTGACAGATCAACAATAAATGTTAGGGCTGTATCGCATTAAAATGTTGGTAACCCTTTTTACCCGATAATTTACATGTAATACATTCAAATCTGTTTTGTCTGTGTTTGAAAATGAGACCACAGTGTTTTCTCTGTATCTAAATATAAAGACTTTTATTCTCAGGGAAGCAGGAAGTGTGCCATAGCATGCTAATGTTTGTTAGCATGCTAATGTTTGTTAGCTTTACCCGGAACGGCCTCAGAGACTCATGAAAAGTGCTTATAAACTCATCATGGTGAATATTTAGATGTTGTGAATGCAAAAGTGAGGGACACATCTGGAGCTGTGAAGAGTTTTAAATGAACTAGTTCTGTTTTTCATGTTTTAAAACAGGTACAGCCCCTTTAAGAATGATTCAGGCTACTAATACTCCTTAATTAAGTAGTTACTAAGCCTGAATTATGCTTCATAAACTATAAGTTCATTATGAATTCAGTCTTTGTTCATGCTTTGTAGTTGTAGTTGTAGTAAAATGGTACCAAAATGTTTGTATTGAGCAGAATGTTCCCTAATTTGCAGTAAAAAGTACTACCGCTGGTCATTTGGACACCCCTGATTTAAGAGTGATCCAAGCATGTTTGAGTCATCTTTTTTTTCTGCATCTAAGACGCCATTGCTCTCAAAACGCCTCGTCTTTGAATTCAGTTTGAACCACCAAGCCTTTGGTTAAAGGGCACTTGCACCAGGACCACCAGGGCTGTCCCACTTTGACTCGTTCTTAACTTCACTCACGTCCGCTGATGAGGAAAAATGACTACACAACTATTTTGTTCAGGAGCCAACAAAAATATGTAGTGTACTATGATAGATTGGGATTCTTTACATGCATCCGATCATAATAAAGTAGATTTCTTTGCCATTTCGGCCAAGTAAAATGCAGGTGTTTTGTTTCATTTAAATGGCGCTGATAAAACACATGCTTCTCTTGGTCACGCTTTGTTCCAGCTCTTTCGTTTTGTTTTGGCGTGTTATTTAAGAGCGCGTGATGCCGTGGTCTGATCTGAGCGTGTGCAGAAAGCGTGTGCAGAGTCAGGTTACAGGTCACTGCGGCTTCAGGGATGTTCAGGGCCCGATGTTTACAAGCTGTAGGTCAAACGTTCATTAAAGGTGCTGCTCCCGACCTCATTTTGGTTCGTCGTTTGCAGCGGTCCGAACTTTTCCCACTAAACTCACGTCCCTGACACATTTGCAGTGTCATAATTATTCAGTTTAGTGACTTTATGAGAGCCGTTCGCAACGTTCAAAGGCCTGAGCAGAGTTCGTTCTGTCAGCGCATTTTGTGGTTCTCAGACGATAAAACACTTTATTCATAGCTTCCTGTTATATGCAGCATTTTGAGAACTTTTCCCATTCAAAATATATAATATTTAGTTTTATATGGTTAATCTCTATGTTAACAGTCATTTGTTTTTATCATTCTGAAACCCAAGGACAATTAGATTTATTCATTTAAGTCATTCATTTCATTTCATTGGTACACTGTCAAATACAAAATACAAATTAAAACAAAGAAACATGTGATATCTTGATAAAATGTAAATAAAACATTCAACAAAATTATCAATAAAATGAAATGTGCTAAAAATCATGTAAAATAAGAGTACTGGTTCTGTAGGTCGTCTGTGGGTTGTCTAACCAGGGCTTTGAACTCATTAAAAGGCATAAAATAATGTAATTTAAACGTTATAAAATGTGGATCACATCACATGAACGATGAGTTAAATCCGACAGTTATTCAATATTAGTTTAACATTTCTTTAGTCTACGGTTCAGCATTAGCCGTGTTGTTTACAGCGAGCTAAAGGGCGTATGACAGGTTTTCCAATTATCTCATTTTTACTTTATTTGTAGTATTTATAAAAATCTGTTTAAAGTGACATCACACTAGGGACTTCCAGTCCAAGTTTATGCAAAATTTAGACAACGAAACAACTTTTTTGACTCTTAATTCAGCAAACAAAGTCGCATATATCTATTTGACAAATAAAAATAATTGTGACATTAGATGAGTTTTTGCCCAGTGGTTGTATGATGTCATAAATCACAAACTGGAATTGATATTATAAACCTAAAAAAAATTGCTATTCTGTGATCAAATTGTTTCTAATTTTTGGCAAAATTCAAAATATATTCATCTTAACTGCATATTTGCCCGACCTGTAGGGGGCACTTTAATTCAGCTGGAACAATCTGAAGTTCGACCTCAGAACGTGCCACAGTATAAACATATTTAATGGCATACTGTGGAACATCTCCATGGAAACAGCGGCAGACTCCACTGGAAAAGTCACATAATCGAAATACCCAAAACCAAAATGATACGTCTTCAGAATTTGCGTGGCTCTACAACAGATTGACTTTGAGACAGGAAACACAGTTTTCTGACAAAAGGCTGTCAAAATAACTTGTTCTTTTTAACACAATGACATTCTAACCCTTCAATAGAGCCAGAGAAAGATTCACCACTCTATCATTTCAACAGATCATTTTTGCTTGTGGAGTTTTCCCACAAAAATCTGCAGTTTTGGCCGTCGGTGGATGAGCAGTTTTGTGCTCGGACTGTCTCGTGACTTCCAGGCCAAAACTCCAGCGGCCTTCAGCTGCGAGATGTGGCTGATTATTCATAAATGACATTGTAAAGTTACGTTGACTTTGGCTTTTTCCTCACCATTGGCAACAGATACTGCATTAGTGAACTGGACAGCAGGCCGCTCATGTCTCTGCTGTGTCCAGTTCTTTACTTTTCCAACATCAATACATCAGTAATCTAGACTCCTCAGAGGTGGGTAAACTAGCCCAAAAAAATAAAAGTACTGTTACTTCGAAAATAATAAATTGTGGTCCAAGAAAGGACTCGCGTAAGAGTAAAAAGTATTTGTCAGGACGTAACATCTGATTTATGGTAAGATAGTAAAGTCACTGGATGAACAAAACATTAAATAAGGCTCCAAATCTGGTGTTTTCAAAGGTTCGAACACAAATAAATCAAACTGAATCATATCGGAAGAGTTTTAGCCTTAAAAACAATGCAGACAGCACACAGCGGTCTGATTAACGTCACTCACGACCAAATGAAAAGGACCGTAACAGTTTTTTCTTTTTTTCATGTAAGGTCAAATCTGTTGTACTCCAGAACAGATATATTGTAAAAGCAGCTCTTAGGGTCCAAATGAGACCACAGTGCTCTGTCTGCATCTAAGTATTGAGTGTTTTATTCTCCACAAAGAAGCACTTACGCTGTTAGTATGCTAGCTGTTGATAGCTTTAGCTCCCTCATGCTTCTGAAAGTCATCGCGGGGAATATTTTACTTTGGAGCTTTAGGAAAACTGAAGGATACATGTGGACCACTGCAAAGAGTTTCAAATGAACTTGTTCAGCACCTTGTAAAATAAAAGATCAAAACCTCAACATCAAAAGTTCTTCAGTTTAAACCGTACATTTTTGGCAACTGGAAGTTTTAAATGTAAGTGACACAACCAGTTTGAGCCACCATTCTTTATGATGGATCAAGACATATTGTGCATTTACCAGCTGCAGTATTGAATTATAATATATGTAGATGGACACAATCTTGATCTAAAACGCCTTAATAATAGACGCATTCACTTCCTGTTTGAATCCTTCTCATGGTTCATCAACAGCAGATTTTTATATATATTTTTAAATGGCTCTTCACCATTTTTAAACCCTATCTGAATAACTTTAAGTAATATAATCGCAATTAAGTACAGTGATGTGAATGGGACAATTATGCCACGCCCTTATTTTCTAATTTTACTCCTTTACTTGCCTTATGTTCTACCTGGTCCAACTCGTTCTTTGTGTTTTATTTTTTTATTTGTGTTTTTTTGTTTACATTTTCCTTTATGATGTTGTTGTTGTTGTTGTTGTTATTGTTATTGTGTTGTTGTTTTGTTTTTGTTGCTATATGTTCTAATAACAAATAATATAGCAAAAAAATAAATACAGTGATGTGGGCGGCGATAAGGGGTAGGTGAAAACTGCTTTTTCCAAGCACTCAAGCCTCAAATGCAGGACAATAGAGGAATATTCAAACATGCACGAATCAGTGAGAGAGCTGAGGATGATGGGGGGAAACAAAGCTCGTAAACGTTGGCTTTGCACATGGATCACCTTTAATTACTGCACGTTCTCTTACTGGTCAGTTTGATTACTCCTCTCCATCTCGTTTCCCAGCTCCATTCAGGCTGATTTAGCCCGTGGCCTCATGACTGCCAGACCTCAGCTCGGTTCACACACCGTCTCCACCTGTGCCGCCGTAATAACACACTCCTTCATGTGTGAGATCCCCTTCTGACCTGAGCCAACGCGTCTGAGTTCCTGGGAAAGCTCCACAAAAGCCTCCACCATCATTGTGTGCTCATGCCATTGTATTAACATTCAAAGCTAATGATTCAAACAGGAGGGCATCTGAAGTAGGTTAAACGCTCCGCCAAAGTGTGTGAGAACGACTGAGCCGTTTGGGGAAAGGATCAGGAAGTCAAATAAAAATGAGTTAATTTTATGAGACTAAGTGTGAGAATTTGATCTAAAAAACGGAGGAAAATTGTGAAATGTAGTCGTGTGTGGGTTTGCAAGGAAGAACTGGTTCAGGTGATTATGACAGAATTGGAAAAATAAAACATTAATGATAAAAGAAGACGTAAAAAAGGTCATATGTTTGCTATAAAGTTTGTATTTGGTAATAATTTAATGCTTTAGGTGATTTTTTGGGGTATATTTTTGGGGGTTTTTAATAAATTAACATTGCCAGCAAGATTCATTCTCTTGTTGAGAATCAATCTGGTTAGGCTCCAGCTGTTTCCATTGTGATTGGACCAATAACAGACCAGCATTGTGGTTTGGGCGGAGTTAAAGGTGAAGCGTCCAAACGAACCAAAACACTCATGACTTTTCAACCTACGCATTTTAGCCAAAATATGGATTATTTGGTTGAAATGTGTTCATAAGGCACCTTGGGCTTTGAGCTTTTCTCACACTATGACTGAACACAATTTAGATGTTTTCGCTTCTTCCACTGTGATGCTTCGACCAATCAGCATTAAGTAATGTTTGTTAGTTAATTAGTTTATTTGCCATTTGCAGTTAAAAACCACATTGAAAGACATGGTGCAAAAAACGCCCAAAGCGCACAACAACAGCAGGCACATCGAGGACCTGTGGATCCAGATGCTCCTCAGCTGCCTGGAGAAACGGTCTGCCTGGAGAAACGGTCTGCCTGGAGAAACGGTCTCTACTCCATATGAACGGTTCTTCATCGGCCTCGAAGAATTGGTTCTCCTCTTGAGTGGGTCTAGCTCCACCGTGTATATGCAAATTGAGGCGTGTCCGCCTGTCCGTCAGAGGGAGTCGGATCTCTCCTTCACTGTGGAACTCCTACAGGTTTCTACTTTTTCCCAAAGAGGTTTGGTAGTTTTTCCTGGCCGAGAAGGAGGGTCTAAGGACAGGGGAGCTTGGGACATCTGTCTAAGGACACAGGACACTGGGACATTTCCAAGTCCCTATGAACACTGTTTATTTTGTCTTCCACTGTAGCCCCTCGAGGCAACTACTGTTGTGATTTTGGGCGTTACAAAAATAAATTGAATTGAATTGAACAACAACCACACAAACAAACAAAACACACAATGGACATAAATTACAAAACACTAAAAGTACCTTGAAAACTTAAGCAAGCGAAAAATATCCAGTTAATATGATTTTTAAGAAAAATAATAACAAAATCAGGTAAAGTGCTAGGTGCTAATAGTTAAAGTGCATCGCTCAAGCTCATGATTGCTCGTGTGAAGAAGCTTTCAGCACGACAAGAGGTTTTACATTTGATATAACGATATCTTCTTCCCGAAGGGAGAAGTGTCTTGCCTAAGGACACAACTGGAATAGAACTATTGACCTTCAGGTTGGTGGGTCTAATCACTGCCGCCCAAAAGAAGCTACAAGCGTGAATCGTGACACGAATTGTTTGCCATGTGGCCGACCTTATAATGAGAAAAATGTCAAATTGGTTCATTCACAACGTTGTGAATTCAAATCAGCTGAAACTGTGAAATTGTCAGAGTAAGAAACAAATGTCTGACACGGAGCCACGAAAGCAGGAACTCTGAATTAAACCAAATACTTCTCCACACTATTGTCCCTCAAACATTCATTTACTCTGAAGCCTCCAAAAAGTCCATTGTCTTAGAGTTCAACTTGGACTGTACACTTCTGCCTCTGTGTCCTGTGCTACAGATTAGAAATGTGGACTTTTCTGTCCCGCTAATGTCATATCTGCCTTGTCAGAGCCGCTCCTCGTTGCGCTTTGGCCCAAATGTTTTTCCCTCTTGAGATCCAGACGATGACCAGACGACCTGTCACCCCTCGGCCCTGGTATAAACTCTGCTCCCACACGAGGAAAACCCACAGTAAACACCAATCACCAACATGAGGTCAAATGTCTTTAACTGTGACCTTGATTTCTGAAATTGTGACTGGTTTTGAGTTGTTTGTTGGATGATTGAAAAAGGTATTGAACGAAAAAATTTGTCAAGTCGCAGCCCTAATTTATTCTAACTTTCTTTGCCTTGATAATATCCGTAGAAGATAGTAATAAAACAAATGTTCAAAACGGCGATAGACCAATGCCACTCAAAAAGACAGTCTACAAAAGCCACTTCTCAAAAGCATCCCCGCGGCTTCAGAACTTGGAGTGGCTCTTAAATGAGTCGCCGGTGTCTTTCGCCGAACTGTCGAGCGCCGTTACATCAGTGGAGTTGATAAGATCATCTGGAGCACGCTCGCACACGCTCGCACACGCCGCACACACCAAAAGTGCATCCACAGACCACAAATGCACACATGTCCACGGTGATTTATGAGGCCAGCGATGGAGGACGCTGTCTGTGTTTGAACAAGTCTGAACGCAGCGGCCGAAGCGCAGACGTGGCGTGTGTGAAGTGACAGGAATGCCAGTGTGAGTTATCAAGTATTGCTTTGTGCAGTTTGAGATGCGTCAAATCTAGAGAGAAAAAACTACTATATTTATTGAAGGTGCATAATGTAACTTTTTTTAGTTTTATGATTTAAAGTAGAGCTAAATAACTCTGGCCATAGAGCTTCCCTTGTAGGTCCCTTGTGAAAATACACTGTACACTTTTTTTGTAATAAGTCAGTGTATTACATTTTACACAGCCAAATGTATAAAAAAGAGCCAGGGTTTCTCAGGAGAGTTGTCTTCAGGTCGATGTCAGCAAATGTTGCAAGGCTGGTTTTCCGCTCAGAGACAGCAGGGGGTTGACGATGGACACTTCAAACCCCCCGAAAATACACATTTAACATTTAAATCATGTTGTTTGTCCTCTGTCTTTCTGATGTTTGTTGCTCTCTGTCTCACTGATGTTTGTTTTTTTCTGTCTCTCTGATGTTTGTTTTTTTCTGTCTCTCTGATGTTTGTAGACCTCTGTCTCTCTGAAATGTGTTGTTCTCTGTCTCTCTGATGTTGGTTGTTCTCTTTCTTTCTGGTGTTTGTTTACCTCTGTTTCTCTGAAATGTGTTGTTCTCTGTCTCTCTGATGTTAGTTGTTCTCTTTCTCTCTGATGTTTGTTTCCCTCTGTCTCTCTGAAATGTGTTGTTCTCTGTCTCTCTGATGTTTGTTGTTCTCTGTCACTCTGATGTTTGTTTTTTTCTGTCTCTCTGATGTTTGTTGTTCTATCTCTCTGATGTTTGTTGTTCTGTCTCTCTGATGTTTGTTCCTCTCTGTCTCTCTGAAATGTGTTGTTCTCTGTCTCTCTGATGTTGGTTGTTCTCTGTCTCTATGATGTTGGTTGTTCTCCGTCTCTCTGATGTTTGTTGTTCTCTATCTCTCTGATGTTTGTTGACCTCCGTCTAAGTAATGTATACATATTAACCAATAAATAGTACAAAATGATAACATAATTACTTGTTTGTGTCAAGCTGAAATTAATCTATGAATTTGTGTTTTTAAAGTAAAAATCTGAATCTGCAGTGTTTTTATTTCTGTTTGAACACAAAACGTCCTGGAAGAGCAAAGGTTTTTGAAAGTTCCCCCTCTACATTAACACCACCCAAGGTCGCGGCTGCAGTACCGCCTTTAAACCACTGAGAGCATGTTCCTGAGAGTCTCTTTAACTGTGGATGAGTTTGTATTGGCTCCAAACAGAAGCTCATTTTCCAGCCTGGTCTTCGCTGTTGCTGTTTCCATTTAAACGACTTCATATTTACATCAAATCAATGGTAAAAATTCCCAGAAATGATGGGAAAATAAAATCTGTCTGTCTTTGATTAACTGTTTGCAATGTACACAACAGATTAATTCCAAACACAAATGTTTTGAGTAAGGAATACAGTTACTTTACTAAAAATTAATACATGACGCAATTTTGGCTTCTAATGAGGAAAAAAGAAAACACAACACAAAGTTAATTTTTATTGATTTGTTTTTATTGTTTTTAATTTAGTTTTCATGTTTATGTATTTTATTTTACTTATTGTTTATATTTTTAGGTTGTATTTATTATATTTCTTATTATATGTTGTTCTAATCATAAATCATGTTTTGCAGCAGTCTTTTTTTTATAAAATGTGCTCAATAAATAAAAACTAAATGGGTAAACAAGCATAAAGCCGTTTTAAATCTATGTCACTTTTTTTTTTTACTATAATATAACGCAACTTGACATGAAAGTATTTCTAAGTATTCAGAATTCAGTTGTCGGATTGGACCATGTAAAAGAAAGTAAACATTTTATTTTCTTATTTTTCTATTTTAATTTAATTTTCATTTTATTTCAATTTTCAATTTTTTCAAATTTTGAAATGTGTACAAATGATTTTTTTTTTTTTTTAATGACCAGAGAGCAGGACAAAAATAAATAAATAAAAAAAAATATTCATAATGGTACAATATGACAAATCAAATTAAGGCATTTAAGTCAGTCCAGTCCTTGATCGTCGGTGAATATTCGGAAGAATTCCTCCCTACACTGATGCCTCATCGTTCCGCAGATCTGCAGCTCAGACTCGCCCCCTCACAAGCTGCTTCATCTAAAGGTTATTGCACTTACCTGTCGCAATAAATAATAATAAATAAAGTCTGTCCCGTGTTTGTTCTTTGTGTTCAGAAATCGTCACTTCGCTTGTAGATTCACGGTGTATTTCCCGTGTTTGGGCATTATGTCACGGCTTTAATGGGACCGTGACTTCGGCCCGCTGCGGTGGCGGAGGGAAGGAGTCAACGCTCGCCTTGCCCTGATGTGGAGGGAGGAGGGCCGTGCGGGGCAGAGAGGAGGGGGGAGTTCTCTGGAGAATGTCATCCGTCTGCAGCTGAGTTCGCCTGGGCCCGAGGGGAGCCGAGAGAGAGACCTGGGAACTGGGAACTGCATGAGGAAAGTCACATGGACGCTTCAGAGTCGTGTTTCCATTTAGAGATGCTGGACTGGCTGTGATTGAGTCATAGTTTCATCTAATTAGAGTTTATTTAGGTCAGAAGGTCAAGAAAGAATGTCTATGGAAGCTGGGTTTATTGAACAAAACATATGTGCACATTTCAGATGCTGGACATAAATTTCCCATCCAGATTTATAAAGCGCAGCCCTTAAAGAAGACTTGTAAGAGATTTTAACCCTGTTAGATGGTTTAATGGTTGGGGTTGAGTGAGTCATGCCTGTAGAAGAACTGCCTGTTTGCAGTTCTGAACATGTAGTCCAGGGCTATTCAACATAAGGCCCCGGGAGCCGAATCAGGCCCTCCAAGCAATATATACTAATATATATATATAGTACATATATATATACAACCTGTCTTCCAATCATCGAAAAAACAATCTGAGTTAGAACTAGTTTAGACCTGGTTTGGTCTTGGTTTAGTCCTTGATTAATTCTGCTTTTGACCAGTATTGACTCTGGGTTGGTTCAGACCTGGTCCTAGTTTTAGTTTCTGGTTCAGTTCTTGATGGGCAATTTTGAAAAGCAATGTTAATTAATTATAAAGCAAAAAGTGTCTTATTTCTCCCAAAAGTCTATCAGTATTTTATCGTTTTCATTCATAACTCATAAACAGTTTTGGGGATATTTTGTGTGACCCAAAATGTTGTTACAGTGGCTTGTGTGCCTGGGCCCTCCGAAAAATCTGACCCTCTGGAAAATTAAGTTGAAAAGCCCTGATGAAGTCCATGGCCCTGATTTAGACCAACGTTGCACTTAACAATGAATATAACAGTGATTTACATTTCCACAGTAGTTCATCTCAAGAAAATGCTTCTTCTTTAAGTTATATAGGTTCCATTCCAGCACTCGGCATTTGATGAATGTCTAAACCCGCCCCCGTCTCAACTTTCACGCTACAACTGTCCCGTCACATAAAGCCTTCGGGCCGGGAAAAAAAACTCAATACATGTCGGAGTTGAGTTCTTCACATTAATCCATCTGGAAAGGCTGTCGGGAAAAGGCGGACCGTCAAGATGGATGTTTGAAGTTGATTGGTCGAAGCGTCCGAACAGTGGAACAAATCAACAAGTGTGCAACAATTGTTAAAATGCGCTAAAATAGACCAAAGTCAGTATATATATATATATATATATATATATATATATATATATATATATAGTATACACACACATACATATGCATACATTTAACTTGCCATTTCTCCCAATGATTTTGTTTTTTGTTTTCAATAATAAAATATTTTTTTTCTTTTTTCTTTTTTTTTCTTTTAAAAAAAAATGCACACACAAAATAATAATAAGAATTGAAACGCAGTGATCCGTTACTTTAAACATGCTCTTCGAGGCTCACTAAAGGGGGAGGTGTGTGATCACTGCGAGGTCATTAAGCACACTTGTCATTTCCCGAACGAGCAGCATTTAGAGGAAAAATCAGGCCTGGTTAGCTTAACTGAGCTAAAGGGGGAGGGTTGGCTTTAGGTGAAGAGCTTGAAACACCTGCCTGGGAACAACAGCAAAAAACGGTCCATTCAACCAGGAGAAAAGAGAGCATTGTGATCATTGTTGACAGAAAAGCAAAATGGACATTTCTAAAGGTAAAGGACGAGTGAGGGTTGGAAGTATTTCAGTGATTGAGTCAACAAAACTTACACTCATATTCTACATCTTGATTACTTAGCGTTTGGCGTTTAGGTCCATCACTTAGTTGGAATTATTTAAAATTTTAAAAGAAGATTAAATTGAATAGTATGTGTGACGGAGCTGCATAGTCAACCACTGAGAGCACCGCACCGCTCCCGTAACTTTATTGTGCTCATCCCAGGGCGCCTACTCCTCGCTCCTTTCCACCTCTGCATACGTAGCGCCTGCTGATTGGCCAAAGAGATTCAAAAGTTTGGGGCGCATTATATTTTACATTTACACGCGGTATCAATGGTCATGTGATCTTAAGTATTTCTTTTTGCCAGTTTTGTTATTTACTTTTAGTATTCGTGTCCATTCATTTGTATGTATTACTTAGGGGAAAATTGTGTTCTTTCTGAATATGTATTTTGGTTGGGTTATGTAAGGCCCGTGGGAGGGGCATAAGGGTATAAAAGCGGGGCCATTTTTAGCTGCCAGTGAGTTGGTGTGTGGTTACAGAGTAGACAACACCTGTGCAGCAGAGAAAAACCTAAAGACTGGAGTCTTGTGACGTCAACTTTTTGGCACAAATAAATCACCAAAACGGAATTTTCAACTCGGCCAATGTGGTTTTGTAGTAAGCCCACAACAGTATGTATTTTTGGATCCAATCCGACTTTATTTTTAGAGCACCTTAAAAACAAAGTCAAACAAAGACAATGTAAAAACGAAAGTCAATATTAATGCTTCTAAAATCCAAAGATAAAAAAGTTTGTTTTTAAAGAAGACAAAAACAGAAACTGCAGCATGCCGGACAGATACTGAGGGACAAGGCCATTAAAAACCAATAAAATCATTTGAAAATCAATGCGATAACAAACCGGGCGCTAATGCAAAGATTTTAAGCTCTGGGTGATGTGCACTTGTTTTTTAGAGCCAGTTAAAGCTGAGCAGCAGCATTTTGGAGGAGCTGTGATGATTGGTTAAGCCCGACATGAAGTGCATTACAATAATCATAACAATTTGTAATAAAAGCATGAATTAAAATCTTAAACTGCTGCTGTAAAAACTGCTTTTTCAGAATGAGAATCAGAATCAGAAGGGGTTTATTGCCAGTGTCAATGAACAAAATTCACAAACATAGGAAGGTGCAACGTAAAAAACTGATCAATAATAAAAACAACATATATGCAATCAAAAGGGCATGTATTAAGAAACAATTTCAAATTACTCTAGTATAAAATAAAAATAGGCATTACTACGTACACAAGAGTTACAGTTACATTTACAGTTGTAGTGCAGAAAGTGACAGTGCAGTGAGTAATTGAATAGATGCAGTTAAAGTGGCAGGTGTTTAGAAGTGTTCATGAGTCCAACGGCAGAGGGAAAGAACCTATTCTTTGTGGCGGGAGGTTCTGGTCCGAATGGACAGTAGCCTCCTGCCTGAAGGGAGTGGTTAAAATAGACCATGTCCAGGGTGAGAAGGGTCAGCTGTGATCCGACCTGCTCATCCCAGAGCCCTGGAGACGTACAGGTCCAGCAGAGATGGAAGTCTGCAGCCAATCACCTTCTCA
This sequence comes from Chaenogobius annularis, assembly GCA_015082035.1. Lineage (NCBI taxonomy): Eukaryota > Metazoa > Chordata > Actinopteri > Gobiiformes > Gobiidae > Chaenogobius > Chaenogobius annularis. The sequence goes on along the minus strand of BJKM01000381.1, from coordinate 405,101 downwards.
GCAGAACGCACTGCGCTGTAGTCTGTTTGTCCCTGGCTGTGGCTCCAGCGTACCACACGGTGATGGAGGAGGTGAGGATGGACTCAATGATGGCCATGTAAAACTGCACCATCATCTGCACTGGCAGCTTGGCTTTCCTCAGCTGCCGCAGGAAAGTACTCTGCTGGGCCTTCTTGGTGAGGGAGCTGATGGTGGGCTCCTACTTCAGGTCCTAGGTAATGGTCAAGGTACCGAGGAAGTGGAAGGAGTCCACGGTGGTGATGGAGGAGTCTCTCATGATGAGGGAGGGGGGTGCTGGGAAGCTGTGCCTTTCCTGAAGTCCACGATCATCTCCACTGTCTTCTGGGCGTTGAACTCCAGGTTGTTACCGCTGCACCAGGAACCCAGCCGGTCCACCTCCCTCCTGTAGACAGACTCATCCCCGTCCTGAGATGGCCCGATAACGAGGAGTCAGGTGATGCAGATCCCGCAAACCTTGATCAAATAATTTTACATAGAAGTCACAGTTCGACTGGACGTGCTCGCAAAGTTTGAACTCGAATAACAAAGAGCCCGAGACCCCGAGCCAGAAGACAAAACCAGAGAAACAGTACAACCCACCGCCCCTGTGGACCCCCACAGGGCTACTAGTTGACTGATAGTTACCCAACGGACATGTCACCTGAGAATATTCTTACCCCAGACCGCATCAGCCCAACTGCGTACCACACACACCAGGTCAAGGACAACACACAAACGTCCAAAACCCAACATGATCCCACACAATGACGCACAGCACACGTTGGCACACAACAACAAAGAACTCACAAAGACAACCAGGACAGCACAAAGATGATCGACGCAACGGAAGAAGACCAACCACGACAGCGAAACAAAGACTCCTGTTAACCATGAAGAGTACCAGAGCAAAGGCAGAGGATGGTGTATGAAAACAGACAGAGCTGCACAGACATCCAACAACCAGCCAGATTACCTGGCACCATCAACGAAGACACCTCTACCGGGAAAAAGAGGAAAATCCAGATTGACTGAACACACAAGACATGAACTGACAACCAGACAACTATGATCAGGCGCGCGAATCTCAGACCTAGTTGGACATCTGTCACACACGAACCTGCAGGGGTCAAAGCGACCACCCAAGAAAGAACAACAGCAATGACAGGACTTGACACCAACACACAACACCACATAAAAGATGAGCCACAACACACCACACACCGAACAACGAAACAGGCAAACACATACACAATGACACAACCATTCCCATGAACTCAACAGCCCATCCAAGATGCACCAAACTGGCCAAATGAATAAAGATCATAATAAGTACACAAAGATAAAGGGATCTCCCAGGGGCATAACTTAAACGTTGACAGGGAAACAAAATGATGGCAGACACTTGAAGCAGGCACAACTGACATAGCAATGACCCCAGGGGAGGTGTTAAGAATGTCTGTGAAGACGGGGTGTAACAGCTCTCAAAGAGTGCGCAATGTTCTTAATGTAGCGGCGAAAGACGCCTCTGTGCCAGCAGTTTTTCGGGTTGTTGGATTTCCGAAATAGCCTGTGAACATCCTGTTCCTGAACTGAGAGAGGGGTGGGGGAGGTGGGGGTAACCAGGGTTGGGTTGGCGGAGGTGGAAACCGTTAGGGAGGGGTTGGTCACATCAAACCTGGAGTAGAAGGTGTTAAGTAGCTCAGCCAGTTTTTGATAGTCTGCAGCAGGGGGGGGCTCGGGGCTTATGATTGGTGAGAAGCCGGAGCCCCCACCACATGGAGGCGGGTTGTTGTCTGAGAACTGCTGCTTCAGATGCGTATTGTACTGTGATCTAGCTCCCGACACCTCTTTGCTAAATCCATACTTCGCATCTTTGTAGCGCCCTGTCACCAGCCCTGTGCGCTGCCTCCTTCTGCTGCTGCTTAACTGCGTCAGTTTTGGAGAGAACCAGGGTTTGTCATTGTTGAAAGTGACTTTGGTGTGTGTGATGGCATGATGCTGTCCTCACAGAATTGAATGTATGACGTCACAGTCTCGTGTACTCATCCAAACTATCTGTGGCAGCTCTTAAGACCTCCCAGTCTGTAATGTCCAAACACGCACGTAGCTGCTCCGCTGCCTCATTGGTCCACTTCTTAGATTTCCTCACTGCAGGTTTGGAGAGCTTCAGCCTCTGCCTGTCCGTGGGGATCAGGTGAACCATGGCGTGATCTGAAAAGCCGAGAGCAGCGCAGGCCACGGCGTGGAAGGCGTTGCTGACCGTTATGTAACAGTTATCCAACGTGCTCTGCTCTCTGGTTGGAACATTAATAAACTGTCTGTACTTTGGTAGTTCGTGGCTGAGATTCCCCTTGTTAAAATCACCCAGGATAATACACAAAGAGTCCGGGAAGGTCCGCAAGGGCGCGCTGTGCCACGTGCACGTTTGCACCATCCATTTTGTTGGAGAGTGAGTGAACGTTAGAGAGGAAAATCCCCGGTAAGGGCGTCCGTGTGCCGCGTCTCCTGAGGCATACGAGGACCCCCGCACATTTTCCTCATCTGCGGCTTCTCACTCTTTCAGCCAAAAGAAGGGCTATTTCTGCAGCAGAAGCTAAACACTTCTACTCTGCTTTCTTGTCCTCCAGCCTCTTCTTCTGTATATTACTACGTCTTCATGTGTCCCCTTTGGCGCACTGGTATAAGTTTGAGGGTCGCGACTTCCACTTTCCACGCAAATCCCAAATTGGGAAGAGGTCAGTCATCTTTTATAATCCTTTGTTTAACTTTCCTTGTATTATGATTTTTGTCTTTCTTGATCAATGTTGTAATATTATAGCTTTATTTAAATTCATATTGAGCTCTAATGTTGGACCAATGTTTTGGCGCTAACTCAATCGACATCTCTCTCTGTAGTTAGGGCTGGACCGGTGAATCTCGCTGTTTTTATATCTTAACCAGATTAAACTGAAAGTGCCTCCAAACATTCGACCGTGTCCCGTGGCTCCTCAGTGCGCAACACATACCATGAACTCCAAAAAACACCAGCGGTCACATGAGCTCTGGACCGGACCGATCACAGAGTCTTTGAAGGGATCAAGGAAAAGTCTCCTGCTGCTAAAACCAACAACAGGGGCTTCAAAAAACACACAAGCACGGAGACGGATTCAGAGACTTGAAAATGGTGCGGGAGAAATGCCAAAGGAAGAAAAATAAGGGATTGTGAAAGAGCTGCAGGTAAGCGATAAAAAGAATGTGTGCAGAAGACGAGGTCAGAGCGTTTGTGCAATCGCTTGGCTGAGGTTTGGGAAAGCACTGCGTTCTCTGTTGATTTATGATGGAAAAGTGATAAAATAACAGATAATAACAATAACAAAAGATCAGTCCAGACAAGTTGTGGACAAATGAGGGATTACAGCGACTAGATAAAAAATGTACTTGATATCATTGTATTTAAAGTTTTTGGTGACCTATTAGTTTTCCTCAAGTTTGATCATGTCGCCGATCATTGTCATTTTACTTCTCGCTTGGACACGGAAAGATTAAATTGCAATGAATATTTTAACTATTCCAACCAAACGAGGTAAATAATTAGAAACGAGCCCATGCACTTTAACCGCTTTCAATCGATCTGTAAAGACTGAATGAGCCATCTCAGTTCTGCCTCTCTCCACCAGGGCCTCGAGCTCTGGATAAGGACTAGAAGGACACAAGCGTTTTTATGGACAGGGAAAGTAACCTCAAGCATCCAAAGAGCTCAGAGGCTGCACAGGGAGGTCAACTTCCACTGACAAGAGAAGACCCTGGGACTAAACGGAGAGACTCTTTGTGTGGACCAGTGGTGTCTCACACTCGTCTGCAGGGGATTCTTTAGTAAAATGTAGATTTTCTTTGAAGAGAAACTACATATTTATGCACATTGATTAATATATGCCACTTGTACAATGCATTGAACATATATTCACTTATAACAATGTTATGCTGCTCTGCATTGGGTCCTGTGGTGCTGATTTTTTCCACTCTGACCCCCAAGGGTTTGACCAGTCTCAAGTTACACGAGCAGACAAAGAGAAAAAAGGTGGGAGACCATGATGAGAGGTCAGATGGGCACGGGGCCAATCACGGCCCTAACCAAGAGAGACTTCCTGTAGGCTCATGCATATTCATTTTCTGTGTCTATATACTGGCAAACTGTGGGCTGTCCCGTTTACTCTCCGGAATTATTAAGACACCGAAATACGAGTGTTAGGCAAACCGGAAGTCCAGACGTCTGTATGTTAGATGACTTTGTTAGGAGAATAAAGAAAATGCGTAAATGAAACTCATGAATCTTGGTCATCATATAGCTGGTATGTATTAGTAACTGATAGAGTAGATCTTGTTGACTTTACTCCTCTTCCAGTTTCTGAACACGCAGATGTCCGAGTTAAATAGAACCTGGGCATATTTCTTCACCTTGTAGTTGATTATTACTGCAAAATCTACTTTGTTGAGCTTGTTTATGTCCAAAAAATGTGCTCTTTCTTTGGAGCCAGAAGATTTGATTTTGTCACAATTCATTCAGTCTACACGTTGTATCGGTTCGTTCTATCGCCTTAAAGAGTTGCGCGAAGTCATCTGCTTCTTGCGAGCGTCACACGTCATTGTGATTGGTTGAAACCAGCTGTCACTCACTTGGAACCCTACAGAGGCCGACCAGGGGAAGGAATAGGAATTCACTTTTTGTCCATTTAATGGGGAATCGTCTGACACGATTCCCCATTAAATGGGCAAAAAGTGAATTGCGACATCATGAAAAATCGGTCAGGATTCAATTTTTATCACCAACGTTTTAATTTTGTCTTCTTTTACATGTGAAATCTTCTTGGTGGTTGTGTTTATGTATCCATGGGTTTGAAAAATTTAGGACCATTGCCATATTGATCAGTAATTTAAAACCAAATATTACAAAAGTCCTCAGAATAAATGAAGTTGAAACCCATGAACACCTCCTGGTTGGGACAATGCTTTTCACACAATTCACCTCCACAACAAACAAATAAATGAATCATACAAACCAATGCTCGCAACCAGGACCGGAAAAAAGCCCTTGTGATATTTGAATTTGCAGAAGTTTTGCATGATTCACATCCAGCCTGAAAGTGTCTGCGTGAGGAACATTTGTAACCGGCGCATCCTGGAAGCTGTGAGCAAGAACCAACGACACTCCGAAGATCAATGAACGAGCGGAGAGGAAACGGAGGGGCGGGGCTGAGCAGCGTCGACCAATCGGAGCCGGGTCTTGGGGAACAGCACGTGACGCGGACCGAGGAAGTGAACCAGGAAGTGAACCAGGAAGTCACCCGATGCGAGCCGGACAGGTGCTTCCTTCGCCGCGCGCACGTGAACGGTGTTAGGCCTGCTCGTCGCGTCTCTGCCAGAAAGCACATACACACAAGACGCAACACACAGGCTTCTTCAGACGAGACATTCGAGGATGGCTGAGGAGGACGGTGGACAGGGCAAGCACACAAACAGATTGGACATGCTGAAGAGCGAGCCATATTTTTTTTTCTCCTGCTATTTCAGTTTCCATGACCTCAACTCTGACATAACTTTGGGAAGGTGAAACTAAAACAAACGCCTGAAACTGGGTCTAAAAGAGTCCTGCCAGAAAAGACTTTGGAGTTTTCCGGTAAAGATATTCAGACGATTTTATGTCAATCCAACCAAAATGTGTTAAAACGTGTCTTTAAATGTATGAATTCACCAGTCAAATGTGAAATGGCTGAAAAAATGAATCGCAAAAGTGCAGAAATATTACTTCATACGTTTATATGAAACTTTACAACGCAGCTGTTTTCATTTTTAATCAGTTCTTTTTGGAGCACTTTTTTGTACTCAATATTAATTATTTTTTTTTGAAAAATATTAAAAATTTTCCCAAAAAAAAAAAAAATTATTTTTTTTTTAAAATAAAAATTTTCAAAAAAAAAAAAAGAAGAAGAAGAAAAAAGAAAGAAAATTAAAATTGAAAAAAAAAGATTGATCTTGATCTCTTGGGTAAAATTAGTTTAATTTAAAAAAGATATATATATATAGTATATATATTTTCTTTTTTAAACAATTATATATATATATATATATATATATATATATAATTGTTTTTAGTTTCAGCCTAGTTTTACAAAAATGTCATGCATATTTAGTTGACAAAATCCATAGAAGTTTTAGTCAACCAGAAAACCTATTTATAATGATAAATTGCACTGTGTTGGTTCATGGAACAAACTGAATTGCTCTTTATTTTAGTCAACGAAATGAACACTGGGATAGATATTCTTTGGCTATTTTTTTGGGTTAAAAGATCCTGTCTGTCTTGTTTATGTTCATGAAATAATTAAAACACATTTTAACAAGAAGAAACAAACAGATTTTTTTTTTATTGACCAATAAAAGAAAAAAGATAATTATTTATTTATTTTTATTGTCAAGCCATTAGTTAAAAAATGTTAAGAAAATTATAAAATTTCTTAGATGATTTAAGATTGTAGCACCAAATGAAGGTCACGAGTTTGATTGTGAAATGGTTGTGTGCCCTAATTTTAGTATTCCTGTTGAAAAACCTACAGGAAATATGAGTTGTAGCTTTAAATTTAGCATTTGTCGGAAACCAGGTACAGATATAGCATGCTGGTTAGCTTAGTCTTCCTGTATCCTCCATTTTTACCGGAAAGTGACGATCCAAGACTTCTCCATCTCCAAAAACAAACTATGATGAAGCGTAAAGTGTCTGAACTCCAGGATACGCAGCATGATGGAGGGGTGAGGAGAGCGGGAGCAGAGGAGGATCTTTACGAGTCAGCACAAAGACAAGCACGTATTCAAGTTCAAATAATAAATACAGTAACGGGACCCGCATTTGGAACAAATTAAGGCCCTTCGCGCTGTGGGGAAAGCTGCAACTTAGAATCACTGACCAAGGCAAGGTTGGACAGAAAAATAAAGAAAGAATCCGCAAGAAGACACCGCAGCAATCTGGAACTTTCTGGTCATTAGACGTCAAAAACAAACGCAGTGCACTGGAGCTGGTGTAACAGGGAATCGGCAAGTAACCCACGGAAACATACACTCCGAACCCGCCTCGCACTAGGTGTACAACCGGCATAACACAATGACGTTCTGGTCATTTTTACTTTCATTAGTAGTTTGTAGTTTGTCATCTCTGATACCCTGTTTGTCGTAATGATGGATCGAAGTTATCTCTAGTGAAACATCTGCTCACCGACACAAACACCTTGCACAGAATCCATTTAAAAAGCCCTATTCGGACAGGATTAGTTTAATCTAGAGGCCTTAGATTCTACTAATTACTGACGTCGTCTGTGTTTATAGTCGCTCTCGAATTATCCATGTCTGTAAAAATGTCTTTACACATTCCCCTGAACTTCACCTACTGTATTTTGAGCAAACTCAGAAGTCCTCGGTTAATTTTAGTCCTGTGTTTTCTTGCTTTGAAGCTAATATCAATTCAAAATGTCCTTACGCTAATTTTATATTATATCCCAATATTGATATTAATAATTAGGCACGGAATTCTCCAACTTTTCAAATCCAATTATTTTTTAAAAATGTTTTCAACAATGAAAAAGTAAAAACACCCCAAAATCAACCCCGCTGTCGCGGTAAAACTGAAGACCGGCGAGGACGAAGCAGCACCAAGGATCTTTGGGGAAAGTTTGGGTGCTTTTGGTGCAGTTTGGGTCGAGGGGCTGTCAGCGTGAATGGATTAAGAGAGAGGATAGGCTACGACTGTTTCAGGAGAAATACAATCGCGAGGACATCACTCGGATTGCAACAACGTCATGAGGAGAGATGTTTGACACTAAAAACAAACATGAAATAGTTGTCAAAGAAGAAACACTAGCAAAATGGATGGATTAAAAGGTTCTTGTCATCTTTCACTGTGTTGACAACTCCGCCATTTCTGTAATAAAGTCCGTAAAAGTACTGACGTTGTTCATCCCGTGGTTTGGTTTGAACACAGATGTCGTAGGATCATTTCAGTTTTACAAGCGTCCCGAGGTAATTAGAATTATGTTTCTACTTTTTAATCTTAAATTTGTGCCAGTTTTTGTTTCTAGGCTCAGTAATGCAGAGAAATTAACTATTAACCAGTTTAACAAATCTGTAATCTGACAAAAAGGCAAATTCTTCCAGCCCCTCCATCAGAAATGTTACATAGTGCACCTTTATGCTGGTGTCACATGATCATATTTTGTATCTGTGCATGTCCAGTCTCTCTTTTATTGGAAAACTCTCCTCTGATACTTGTGTGATACTTTGTGGGATTGTTTGGTTCTTCGGTCGGAGGAAGGAAAGCGCTGTGAGAAAGTGGCTGTTTTTTGCGTGGAACAGGAACTGGCCTCGGGGACCTAGTTCCTCTCTCTCGCCGCGGGAACAATGGAGTCGCGTCACACCCCCTCGCTGACCCTCTGCGGCCACATGGAAAAACACAGGCCGACCATTCCGCTCCCATGGATCTGGGGATTGTACTGTATAAGGTGTAATGATGAGAGGGAGAGAACGGGGGAGACGGAGAGTAAGGGGGAGGTGAGAGGGAGGGAAAAGAGGGAGAAAACTAAGCCAGCGTTTAACTCCTGCAGCTGATTGGTGGAATCTTACAAGGGAATTGTGTGTGTTGAGATTGAACTGTTCTAAATTGAAATGGACCTTGTTTTAGCACAATTACATCACATTAGCACATTCACATCACATTAATAAATCATATTACATTAGCACAATCACATCACATTAACATATTCACATCACATTAGCACATGCATGTCACATTAGCACATTCCCATCACATTAGCGCATTCATATAAGATTAGCACATTCACACCATATTGGTTAAATCACATCACATTAGCACATTCACATCACATTGCACAATCACATCACATTAGCACATTCACATCATATTGGCACAATCACATCACATTAGCAACAATCACATCACATTAGCACAATCACATCACATTAGCACAATTCACATCACATTGGTTAAATGACATCACATTAGCACATTGAAATCACATTAGCACAATCACATCACATTAGCACATTCACATCACATTAGCACAATTTGCATGACATTAGCACATTCACATCACATTAGCACAATCACATCACATCAGCACAATCGCATTCACATCACATTGCACAATCACATCACTTAGCACAATCACATCACATTAGCACATCGCATTCACATCACATTGGCACAATCACGTCACCTAGCACATTCACATCACATCGGTTCAATCACATCAGCACATTCACATCACATTGTTCAATCACATCACATTAGCAATTTCAAATCATATTTGCACAATCAACATGACATTAGCACATTCACATCACATTAGCACAATTGCATGACATTAGCACATCCACATTCACATCACATTGCACATCCATTTCACATCACATGCACAATCACATCACATTAGCACAATCACTCAACATTACGCACAATCGTTCAATCACATTTGCACAACTCACTCACATAGCACATTCACATCACATCAGGTTCAATCACATCAGCACATTCACATCACATTGGTTCAATCACATCACATTAGCAATTTCAAAATCATGCACAATCACATGACATTAGCACATTCACAATCACATGACATTAGCACATTTCACGTCACATTAGCACAATTGCATAATATTAGCACAATCACATCACAATTAGCGCATTCACACCACATTAGCATATTCACATCACATTGGCACAATCGCATCACATTAGCACATTCACATCACATTAGCACATTCATATCACATTGACACAATCACATCACATTCACCTTTAACTGTTCATGAAATCCATATCAAAATTGAATTAAGTTCATGTAAGGTACACTTTGTCACCTTATTTTGTCCTCTGCATTTGACCCATCCTTCAGTGCTGTGTGGGGCGCCTCCTCAGGAGCAGTGGCTGGGGACCATCTCCAGATCTTGAGCTTGGACCATCTCAGATCTTGAACTTTGAGCTTGGACCATTGGGGGGCATGTTTTGGGCTGACAGGGAAGAGGCATGCAAACCTTCTGACAGTGCTGTCACCACTTGCCTTGTCACAAACAGGTGAGGCGGGGGATGTACAGTATAATGGTATAATGGAGATATATATATAAACAGGAGTATCAGTATCAAAGTATCATTAGAATAATACTGACTGATAAATGTGAGTATGTGTTTTTTAATGCTAGGGCCATTTCTTCATTGTTTTTTGTTAAACTCAGAGCATTACATTGGACTGTTCCCTTTAGAGTCTTGGAAACCCTTTTTATACATATATTTATTTAAATAACCGATTATAACCGAATCAATAGCAAAACACAAGACAAAGTCACGTACAGCAATTTAAAATACAATATAATTTTTTTTTTAAAGTAGAATAAGAGACAACATATAAATTGCAACCAAAAAAGTTGCTTTTTATTATCACTGTGGTATCAAACTCGGTAGCAAGTGTCACGCCTTGTCCTCAGCCACTGTTATTCTGGTGAGTCTTTCTCTTCGCCCTCCCTCTCTCACTTGCTCTCTCAGTCTCTCACACTCTCTCGTTCACTACATCATTGTCGTGGTCCTTTTCCCGCTCTTTGTAAACTAATCAGGCTAATCTCTGCTCCAGTCAGACACATGTGAGACTGGCACGCAAAGAGGAATGTTCTGGACCTTAACCAGCAGCGGGCGAACCAGCAGTGGGACAGACTTATGTTGGCATCCTTTAGCAAGTCTGGAAAAACTGCTGTTTGACTTTTTAAACATGTAGTAGTTTTATGCACTGTTCTTGCCATTTAAGGCTGGAGATCCTGATGTTCAAACTGTAAAAGGAGGAAGTCCAATGTGTTCCTAACTCTCACAAACCCTTAGTCACATCATGAATATTCAGATTTACAACGGTTTAGCGTTAGCAGTAGTTTCTTCTCCTACTTTTCCTATGAAGACTATTTTATATTTTAGTTCCCCTTTGTCTGTTAATTTGCTGTTCACATCTTTTTCTCCTTTTTCCACATCCTCTCGGGGAATGGTTCTGTTTCAGACACTGCTGAGGCTGACCTGTAGATCTGGATACACCTCAACTTGAGGAACTCGCTCTACCACAGATGAATTTATTCATCTGCCTGGATGAACTGTCTCTAGATGAAACTCCCTCTCTCTGTTCACAGTCAGGGGTCGGAGGGTGTCCGGTTTGGGGTCTACAGGATCTCATCTCTGCTGTTTGCAGACGATGTTGTCCTGATGGCTCCATCATATCCGGACCTGCAACATGCACTGGGACGATTTGAGCTGAGTGTGTGAAGCAGCTGGGATGAGGATCAGCGCCTCCAAATCAGAGGCCATAGTTCTCAGCCGAAGAAAGGTGGCTTGCCCTCTCCAGGTGGGTGGGTAGTCCCTGACCCAAGTGGAGGAGTTTAAGTATCTCGGGATCTTTTTGAGATTGACAGTTGCTGCGCCTGCACTGATATGCGCGTTGTATCGGACTGTTGTGGAGAAGGAGCTGATTAGAAAGGCAAAGCGTTTGATTAACAACTCAGTCTACGTTCCTACCCTCACCTATGGTCATGAGCTTTTGGGGAGTGACCGAAAGGACAAGATTGCGGATACAAGCGGTCGAAATGAGTTTCCTCCGCAGGGTGGCTGGGCGCTCCCTTAGAGATAGGGTGAGAAGCTCAGTCACACGGGAGGAGCTTGGAGTAGAGCCGCTGCTCCTCCATGTCGAGAGGAGCCAGCTGAGGTGGCTCTGGCATCTGTTCCAGATGCCTCCTGGGCGCCTCCCTTGGGAGGTGTTTCGGGCATGTCCCACCGGGAGGAGGCCCCGGGGAAGACCCAGGACACGCTGGAGGGACTATGTCTCTCGGCTGGCCTGGGAACGCCTCGGGATTGAACGTGTCTGGGAGGGGGTAGTCTGGGAGTTCCTGCTTAGACTGCTGCCCCCGGATGGAAATGTTTTTTTTAATAAAACTAAAGAGACAGTGAACAGCGGAGTCTTCTCAAAAAAATCAGATCTGATATAAATAATGTAATGTACTATTATGAGACACATGCTGTAAAAATGTTAAATTATGGTGACCACCCTTTGCTCTCACAAATGTTCTCAGCTGTATTTCAGCTCAAGGAGAGATAGTCTGGCTCAATGACAGTGTGACGGATCATTTTGAGACACAAATATTACATTTTAAATTAAACTCTGCCAGTGGAACTGCTTTATTGTCAAACATGACCTCGACCACAGACACACTCGTAGCCTGAACTGCCTTTGTGTTTCTCATTGTGCATTCTGTTAGCCGAGTAAATTTACCTTCACTTTGGAAAGTAGCAGCAGCTGATTGGTGTCACCCTGCGGAGTTAAAAGCTTTTCGGTAATAACTCATTGCTACATGCCTTTGTGCTCTTCTAATGTCCCTGTCCGTAACATTATACCTGCTATAACCATATGTGTTTGCACAAAAGCCCTGTAAAACCTGTGCAGACCCTTTAAAACAATGCTATCAGAGCCAGCACCATGTTCTGTGGCACACACTGTCTCTGGAATATCCTTCTGACTGACACTGAATAGACGTATTGTTTATCATCCATCGCCGTGGAGACTTCAGGGACACAGACGAAACAGGTCACACCACTCATTTTACTCAAATAATGCTGAAAATCTTGCTCAGATCGACCGTTTTGGTGGTATATAATTTGACTTCCTGGTGGGACAGAGAGATGTAACAAGAAACTGAAACTGTTACCAAGCAATCACATGGTAAACAAAGGCAAAAGCTCATCAAATTTACACAATGGTTATTATATATACACGTTTGTGGTAACTCGCCGATGGCTCAGCAGGCCTGGCACTGGCACTGGCACTGGGACGTCACTGTGCCTTGGTCATGTGAGTGTGAACACAGTGAGCTTGGGGGAAAGGAGCCTACACCCAGCGATGAGCCCAGTCGGTCAGGGCTAATCCAAGACTAAACCAGAACTAAACCAGGTGGAGGCATCATAAAATGGAGTGTCCCTGCTCAGACGACCCGTCCCCAGATCAGGGTAAAAAGAAATGGATGATCAGTTGAACCAATAGGTTGAGGCTGGTTTGATAATGAAGAGGTCTTTGCACCCCTCTCTGGTCTGAACCCAGCTTCTTAACTTTTATATTTACAGCGTTTTGTCAATAAAGTTTATTAAATAATGTGGATGAGAGCCTGGATGTCACTGGGCTCATGAAGCACTCGAACAGACACGCTCCAAAGACAATGATGATGAGACCATAATAAGGGCGGTGAGGGAGGAAGTAGAGCAGCAGATTGGAATTAAAGGTGCACCGTGTAACTTTGCCGATGGAGCGTCCACCTGCTTGTCTCCAAGACGATATCATTATTATTGCCCTGCCAGGGATGTTCCATCGTTTAGCATTAAACATATGGACCTTGCATTCGGTGGTTTTATTGCTCAAATATGAGTTTAAATATGCATTCTTCTCCCAAAATGTCCCAAAATGCACCTTTAAAGGACAGATATTATACAAAATATACGTGTCCTTTAAGTAAACCCTTTTCAAGTATTTCTCAAATGCAATATTAGTAATTGATAGTTAAACAAAAACTAAGCCAATATGTTTCCTATGTACTTTGTTATGTATAACTTCGCTAACAGCACAGTGACTGGTCGTCTGGTAAGGCCTGTTTGCGGGGTGAAAGGTCACGGCCCCCGGCATTACATCTCGGTTAAATAAATCTCTCTGTAAACAAACTGGGCGATGTCAGCGATGATCTGTGGTCAGGACGAGGAAGTAAACAGGAAGAGACATCTCCAACAAACAGACACAAATGTGAGCGGACAAGAAGAACCAGAGGGAAACAAGCACGTGATGCAAAACGGTTTACAAGTGTTTTTTATAATGCCTTCGATCAAACAGCTTCACACACAAAATATATGTCACGTGAGAGTTTTTGACCATAATGGAATATTGTCTTTCAATTCACAAAATATCAAATCATGATCATATGTTGATTAAATACTAATAAAACACATTATTTCTTCTGTAAGTAACAGTTCTGCACCGTGATAAAGATTTGTTTTGTATTATTAATTTGCATTGCACCGTGCACAAAATAGAATACACATTTTTTTCATTTTCAACTGTCACAAACTGAGTGAATTTTTGCGGCGATGTTTGTGTTACTGATGTTAACGTTTTAACATCGTTGCTATTTTCATCTTTTCCTACAAGTGCAGTGAGAGGAGAATGAAGAGAGGGAGGGAAAGGGGGAAAGGGAGAAAAAGAGAAGAAAAGGAGAGGAAAAGAGGGAGGAATAGAGGGAGACAGAGAAGGAGAGAGGAGGAGCAGGAGAGGTGAGAGAAGATGGTGACAATGAGAGGAAGAGAGGGAGGAACAGAAGAAGAAAGAAGAGAGTGGGGAGAGAGGGAGTGAGGAAGAGAGGGAGGTGAGAGCGGAGAGAGGGAGGTGAAGAAAATGTAGAGAGGGAGGAGTTAGAAAAGGTAAGGAAAAGAGGGAGGAACAGAAGGAAATAGAGGAGGAGAGAAGAGAGGAGTAGAGAAGAGTAAAAGAGGGAGAGGAGAGGGACAACGAGAGGAAGAGAGAGAGGAACAGGAGACAAAGAGAGGGAGGAGAGGGAGTGAGGAGAGAGAAGGGTGGGGAGAAAAGACAGGGATAGGAAGAGAGGGATGGAGCAAGAGGAAAAGGAGAGGAGAAGAGGAGAGAGAGCAAGGATAAAAGGAAAGGGAAAAGGGGAAGAACAGAAGGAGAGGAGTGATAAGGATGAGAGAAGAGAGGGAGGAACAGAAGGTGATAGAGGAGGAAAGAGAAGTAAGGGAGGAGGAAAGAAGAGAAAGATGGAGGAGAGAGAGAAGGACGAGAGGGGAGGTGGGGAAAAGAGAGAAGAGAAGGTGAGGAAAAGAGTTAGTTAGGGAAGGAAAGAAACAAGAAAAACAAGGAAAAGAGGAGGAGGAAAGTGAGACAGTGAAGTAAAGGAGGAGGAGAGGTGAGCGAGGAAGAGAAAAAAAAAGCGATGTCGAGAGAGAAAAGAGGGAGGAGTGGAGCAGAGGAAGAGAGGGTTAAGGACGGAGGAGGGCACTTGGAAAGGCCAAATCAGGGACCACGCGGCACACTTTAAACCCATGAATCTAAACAAACAAAACAAACAGTTGAAACATGCAGCATCTGGAGCCCGAGATAAGACTGAGGAAAACGACACCTTTTAGAATGTTTGTCAGAACGTGAAGAAGTAGCTTATTTTATTTTATTTTATTTTATTTTGTTTTGTTTTGTTTGGGACAGTGCATACGACTTAATTACAAAACATCAAACATTAAACCTAACAGACACCTATAGTATGTCCACAAATCTGCAGGCGTCACAGAGAAAACAGAGATTATTTAAAGTAAACGCAGCAGTCAGATGTTGTAAGAGCTAAAAAAGCTTAATTCCACTGTTAGTTTTTGAATAAAAGCCATTAAGGCTGGAGGTGCAAACCAATTTAGAACTTTAAAAATTAAACAAGCCTCCAGGAACCTCTGATAACTTTCCAAATCTAATATGTACTGACTTAAAATTGTTTCAATAATGATAATAAACATTGAGGAGTCTATTCCACATTTCACTCTCTACAATACACCGTCCAGTCTACTAAAGCCTACGGGGAAAATAGAAAAGATAACAAATATCTGATGAATTTCTGAAATAAAGTCCACAGAACTCATTGATTTTATTATTGAATTAAGGTCTGAGTTTTTGAAACTTTCCTCATTTTCAGTTTAGTCAGAGTTGTATTTTGAGTGATTCATGTTCCTCGATGGTCCTGCTTTTGAGGCTTGAGTGCTCAGAAAATGTCTGTTTTCTCTGAATCAAACACACAAGATTTGGACACATGCAGACATCAGAAAAATGGACAAACTGACATTCAGACTTAATTTGGAAATGGACAAGTTTTGGACCATATGCGGACTTTCGTTTTAATTTAAATGTGCTGTGATTTTGTTTGTTTTGAATGAGTAGTTGATGTCTGTCATGTTGTATATATATATATACTATATATATATATATATATATATATATATATATATATATATATATATATATATATATATATATATTATTTGTGATTATATTTGAGACATAGTTTTTGTGATAATAATTGAACATATTTATATGATGTTTTAAATTATACTTCTGATTGGTTTTCATTTATGTTTTCATCTATCTAAAATGCTAAAATCGCCTTTTTATATTATTTTGCCTCGCTGTTGCTATATTAAATCTTTATGCTTTCGAAAAAAAATCACGGGAAAATACAGGGACGCAATTTCAGCAAATTAATTCGACATTAAGCCTTGTTCTGAGTGTGCCTGGGCGTTTTGATCGTGGAAGGATATGTCTTTTTGATGAGGCATTGTCAGAGGATCACTGCGTAGCGAACGGCTAGCGGGTTATGTGGGGAAGCAGGTTTTCCGGCCAACAGATCAGTAAGAGATAGTAGGAGTGGTGGCATTTCTTTAACCTGAAAATATTTAATTGAAGGTTAGCATTTGCTATTTATTTTATTTATTTTATTTTATTTTATTTTATTTTATTTTATTTATTTTCTATTTTATTTTATTTTTTATTTATTTTTTATTTATTTATTTTATTTATTTTATTTATTTTATTTATTTATTTTATTTATTTTATTTATTTTATTTATATTTATTTATATTTTATTTAAAACACATTTTTTGTCAATTTGCCAATGGAGAATATTTTTTTAAATCAATATACCTTTGAATGGTGGTGTGTGTCTGTAAAATGTATAGCTCCGCGATTAAAGAGTCAGAGCGTCGGCCCCTATAGATAATCTGCGTGTGGAGCTTTATGTTGTCATTTACATTCAAACAGAGCAGAGGTTTACGGGGCCCCTACGTCTCACTACGGGGATCGTTTCTTGCACACAGCGTTAACACGGGGGGAGTTAAATCCATTTCGTGTCCATGAGTAGATTATTCACCGCCTGGATCCTGGGGAAAGATTAAAAAACAGAGACGTGGGGCCTCTTTTCTGTCCCCCCCATCCACAGTGTTGAGAAGAACATTTTGACTATTTATTCTGTAACGAATTCTGAATGTTGTATTCTTAATATTTGGAATACTTCTGCGTTAAGTTGCATTATATTGAAGTACAAAGTAATAGACATAAAATCAACCATTACCTTCTCTCTACTATTTAATTGTATGGTTTTTTTTGCAATGTTTTCTTATGTTTTTCTGTTTTCTTAGA
Source organism: Chaenogobius annularis (assembly GCA_015082035.1). Lineage (NCBI taxonomy): Eukaryota > Metazoa > Chordata > Actinopteri > Gobiiformes > Gobiidae > Chaenogobius > Chaenogobius annularis. The sequence continues at coordinate 387,810 of BJKM01000381.1, read as the reverse complement.
TATTGTTGTTGACTTTCATGAGAACAGTTCAGCTGCAGTTGTTTTAAATGTGTTTTATAAATGTGTCATATTAAAGTATAAATAATGTTTATTTCATGATATTTATGTCAGTTATCTGCTCTCTTCCATCAGTAACATGTAAAAGAGGATTTTTAGTGTCATAAAAAACATAACAACCGAAATGTCAACTTAAAGTCAGTTAGCCGTTAGCTCAGATGTCAGTTTTACCACTAATTATCATCTAAAATAGGTTTACATACTCAGCCATTTTTGGTGCTAATGCTAATGTCTATTCGTGTTTCTGAGGTGACGTTGCTACTTGAGCTGCTGCTTCAGGACAAAAGCCGCATGCTCACTGTGGGCTGTGCCGACATAACGTCTGAAAACAAAGGATTCTTTCTTTTCTGTCACATCCTCAAAGACCCCGTTTGTTCAGAAATGTGTTCCTGTGGTCAGGAGGGACCAGTGGACTTACAGAAATCACTCCAGACTAAGGCTGAACTGTTTGTTTCAGGCAGTTAGCAGCTGGCTAATGCTAATTACTATGCTAATAAACGTTAGCCTACTCGCAGACAGTTTTAACGAGAAAATTCATGAATAAGACCAATATTACAAAGCTTGCTAAGTTGCTAAGGGATCGATAGCGTGAGCTCAAATATTTATATCTATGCTCTCTTCCTCTCTTTTCTTCTCACTCTCTTCTCTCACTCTCACTTTCTTTCATCTTTTTTAGTGGCTGACATGCTGCATGGTCACGTGATCTCGCGCCGGGCCAATCACGGGACGGGGACGGGACTTGGCACGGCGCCCGTAGAAGCAGGTGTCAGAGATAAGAACGGCATTGACAGATCAAGAGAAAAATAAAAAAAATAAACATAGAGTGACAGGCTTACGTCTGTGCGGAGGATTAAATACTGATTATATATTCAGAAAAATAATGTTTGGCCTCACACATGTCTCGCTATATTTTACATTTTGTTAGTTTTAAACGGCAATAATGGTCTAAAACGGCTGATTTTAACTGTTATTCTCAGTATTTTAACAGCTTTTCACAATTTTCAGAAGCCCGTGCAGAGTTTGCTATCCCGCTAAAGCTAACAACCGCTAACACGCTAACAATGCACTTCCTGGTTAGCGGAGAATACAAACGCTTTTTAATAATTAGGTGCAGACAGAACATAGCAAGCTAAGAGCTGCTTTTGTAATATATCTGCGTCACAAATCTTTACTTCATTACACAAAAAACACTTGATGATCACAGAAACTGGTCCATAGATTTTCTGTAAAAAAAAATATGCCTCGTTGTCTAATCAGAGTTTGTTTCTGGTGATTCGTCTGCCGATGTGTTGTGGCGTTGCTTCTGTGCGACGTGGTTTCCTGTGGCTTTGGTTTATCAGACCCGTTAGACAGAGCAGCGTTTCCCCTGGACTTCCTCTTCACTTCCTTTTCACTTCCTCTTCACTTCCTCCACGCTGCCATTCTCACACTTTCTCTCTTCCAGAGTGAAAGAGGGAAACTGTTTACTTTACTCTTGTTCTTCTTCAGTACTCTTTTTCCTGTTGGTAACTGAGCATCCACACGAGAAAAACGAGTAAAGTAGCAAAAACTGTCCTCTAACTCGGATTCGACTGAACAAATCCAGTAGGTCTTCTCCTCCTGCTGGAAAACTGCTGCAGGTGATGATCTTTCAGCCGCAACACGGTATTTAAACTCAACTGACGCATCTCTGAAACAACCATGCGGAAAGACGAATCCCGTGGTTATGGACGAGATGTCAGTGTGTTTGAGAAGGGTCAAATCATTGGCATCGAGCAGAGAAAACATCTAAGGAGAAACACAAACTAATACAGACTTTCTTCTTCACCCGCCTTCCGTCAAGTATTTTCAAGACAGATACGAATGAAGAGCTGTTTGAACCGAGCGATGACATTGTTTGTCTTGGACGTGTCTGCGCCAGATGCTAAGATAGAATTAGCAATAAAACAATTTCCAGCGTTGGGCTTTCTGATTGACACATGATTAATGAACAAATTAAAATAACAAAACTTTGGGGTTTGGCCAGATTTGAGCATTTGTCAATGGATCAAACAGTGCCAAGAAATAAAAAGGAGATCAAACGTTTCCAGAAATGTCAAAACTTCCAAGCTTCAATCAACTGGAAATTCCTAGAAGTGAAATATGTCATGGGTACCATTGGGTTAGACTTTCTGTGTTAGTGTCAATGCTCTGCCTGACTTACAATCATGGTCCTAAATATGTCTGGGAGAACTAAAACTTACACTGGAGCCTACTACTGGAGTAACTTTCATAGCTATTTGGTATTTCCGATGATGTTCCACAGAAGAGATAATTTAAACATACAGTATATATCTCCAAGATTGTGAAGCACACTGGCCAACAGGTTCTTACAAGGTGTCAGATCATTAGATTTAAGCACCCTTGTAACTGAACAAATAGTCGGAGACTTATACAATGGTTACCTCAGATCTCACTGCTCACGATAACACTGCTCCTGCTACCAGGTTTTTAACTCCCAGCAGCATTGAGAAATGGGTCAAGTGCAGAAGGAGGTCAGATGGAAGATTATTCTAACAAAGCTACAATCACGGGGAAGTGAATGAAAAATCCCTCAGGGGATTAAAAAAGAATACCACCCCGACTTAAGACGAGACACTAAGTGACTCTTGAACGATAGAGCTTCCCCGTTGCAGCTCCCCCGTGCAGTTTCCCCCCGCAGTTTCCCCCTGCGCAGTCTCACTCCGTATGACCATCTATCCAGGTGCAGATAGCGGTGCACAGCAGGCAGCACTGCAGGCAATGGACAGGCACCATGCATGAGAACCTACTAAAATTGTGTTTAAATCCACGCTCGATGACGCCCAAAGCTACCGTGAGAGCACCCAGCCTCGGTCCGGCTCCTCTTGCCTGCGTGCATGGTCCCCTGTGCAGCTACACCCCCGTTGCAAGCATACACTCACTACGCACTGCAGCGGCTCTCCCGCTTTTTGTGCGCAGGTCAGCTCCCGTGCCGCTTTGGGATTCTGCGCCACAAGCCCGTGCAGCTACCCAACATGCGGGGCCTACAGCGGTGAAAATAGGCTCGGTCCCTAGTGCGCTCGCGGGGGTGCTTCGGGCGGTATCCGATAGCAGCTCCCCCGTTTTTGTCAGAGCTGTGCCTCTGGCTCATTTGCCGCTCTCTCAGTCCTTCCGATGTAACCCCGTGCAGGTTTTTTCACGTTGGGCAGTTCCACCCTTGTCAGCTCCCCCCTCCGGCCGAGTTTTCAGTCATAACACGCGTCCGGACTCCCGCAGGTTCATTTTTTGCCAGCACCCCGTGCCGCTCCCCCCGTGCAGCTCCCGCGCGTGCCGCTGCCGAGGATCTGCTCGGGTACTCGGTTACGGTCTTAGGCGGGGATTCTGCTTAAGACTGGGTGATTGTCAGGTTCCTGAATTCAGCACGTTGGGGTCTTCCCCCGTGCAGCTCTTCCGTCGAAAGCTTGCCCCATGCTGCTCCTACTCCGAGAAAAAATCCAACTCATTTTTATTCCGTGGCAGTTTCCGTGCAGTTTTCCCCCTGCAGCTCCCCCGAGCAGTGACCCGATGTGCTTGGCCCTATTCCAGTGCAGCTCCCGTGCCAGGTGCCCAACGCCCCGCTGCAACTTTCCCCCGTCCTAATAAAAGTTAGGCTTGCTAGGTGCCCCTTTCCCGTGGGCTCTCAAACCAAATACGTTGTGAGCCTTTGGGAAATAGTGAGAGCCCTGCCCTAACTGAGTCTGTGAGCTCATAGGCCTGGTTTACCAGCATCTCAGCACAGCAGGAGGATTGAGTGGATCAAATTAACACATATGCCACAGGGAACAACCAAAGTCGCTACTTATATAAGGGTCAATAATGTTATTTACCTTCTCTCTTGAATCCTTTCCATCTTTTTACGCAGCTTATGTTTATTCATATAGTTCTGAATTGTTGTATTATCAGAAAGTCTATGTGCTTGACGCATGTGTCTTTAACTCGTTGCTCCTTTAATGCCGAAACAAGTTCCTACTGTTTATGAATTTTGTGGTCATAGATGTTCATCCGGGCAGATACAACCTTATAGGTTCTGATTCTGATATCCATTTTCAAATCCGTGTGTGGCCTGAAGGTTGCAGAGCAGGAAGGCCGGCATGACTTACCCATTCACTGCCTCAAGACACCCCAGACACCCACGGCCAGGGCTTCTGAGAGATATAAGAGGCTCCAAGACAGATGCCACCTCAGCTGGAGCTCCTCTCCACACGGAGGAGCGCGGTCTACTACTCACGAGCTCCTTCGTGTGCCTGAGTTCTTTCCACAGCTTGTGCTTTCAGTCATCACCCAAAGCTCATGACCAATGATGAGAACAATAACATGGATTGTCTTTAGCCTCAGCTCCTTTCTTCACCTTAACACGCTCATTCAAATTATGATATTTATCCATTTGTAGTTTAAAGGTTTTCACACACAAAGGTATAACTGTAACTGAATTCAAACTTGTTTTTAAAGTTTGAAGTTGTTCATTTTGAGAAGCTGATTTTACGGTGAATTTATTGCAGAACTTCTCATTTAGGAAATGTCAGATTGCAAATTTCACAGCTCTCGTTTTGAACAGCGGCGGATCAAACATCCCGACCCTGTTGAAAGCAGTGGAAACAAAACAGCCTCCCCCCTGCTGAATTTGAGCCAAACGCCACCGTCTTTCTGTTTTCTTGAAAACGCTCTCTTAGATGTTTTTTGTGTTTTCCCTGACGTAAAACTACGATTGGGGGGGTGGAGGGGGAGAACGGGGGGGCCCGCGAGACAAACAAAGCCGCAATTAAGCGAGTTTGGTGTGAGCATTCTGAAAGAGCCGACGACGCAATCGACTCCCAGGAAACATCTGCTAGAGTTGATGTGCGAGGCCAGGGAAAACACAAATTCATCCTCCTATCCCTGCCCAAAACAAAACAAAGCATGAGATGAGGCGATTATTTATAAACCCCCAAAATAGTGTCATGATTTTACACAGGTTTGGATTTCAGGTGAGAATTCAGGAAGAGACTGGACAGTGAAGAACGCAAATACAAACGGGATATAATGATCTCAAAGTTGTCTGTTAGTAACATGCCTGCAAGACTTGTGTTTCCTCGTCTTTGATTGCTCTTTAAAAGGACTACGGTCGGGAAAGTATATATTATTCAGATGATTCTAGGTGACCATCATCAGAAACGTGCCAGCAAAATGGTTTTATTGAGGTTCCAAGTATCACACAAAAAGTAAATGGACTTAGAAAATGTACCACAAAAGAAGAAATATCATATGAGTTTTATATGCCATCTGTAATCAATACTGATATTATTCTCTGCACCTCTGCTCATTGTGTCCTTAGGACAAGACACCTCACCCGCAAAGATACCTCACCTGCGAGCAGCGCCGCCAGAACCCCATCGGCCCCTGCCTCTAGCGGTGTCGGTCTGTCTGTGGTGGACGGCGTCAAATGCTGCAGGACCTGTCCCCCCTGTCTCGGCGAGCTGGGCCAGAGACCTCAAATGCCAGGCCTATTTGAAGCTGTACTCTGCATTGTGTATGTTAAAGTTGGTTTGAAGCAGTGGTTCTGAAACAGAGAAGTGGGCTATGGGCCCCAATACATCCATGGAATGGCCCACAGAACATGGCTCCTCAGATGAAATGAGGCAGTTTGATGTTTAAAGTTGCTCTATGTAAGTTTTCTAGTTTTGCGGGTCCTTCACCTGATTTTCTTTAAAATTGTTCTTGCTTTGGCCAAGAAGGTTCCAGAGTAATGATTAAACTCTGCTTTCTTTCATTCATCTGGTTGAAGGAGTTTTATTGCTCAAAAGTACTGTGTTACATCGCTGAGTAATTGACGGCTCAAAAAAAATAAAATAATACGTGTGATACATGAACATAACTAAACATGAATATCAAAAATCTATGTAATAAACAATATTCCAGCTCTGTTTATGAAAACAACCTACATTAGGATGTGCAATACAGAAGCGGGACCAATTTCATAGTGGGAGTAGAGATATATTCATCTACTCTGAAGTCTCGAAGTTAAGACGAAAGGAAGTAGGTAAAATATATATACATCTCACGTGTGAGTCAGGAGAATCCACAAACAGTATACATGAAGAATTACCAGATATTAATGGCCTTTGTTTTTTTCGATTGTTGTAGAAAATTTAGTTTCCAACGAAACACAGCTTGACAACTCAATAGCGATGACCACATAGAGACGGAAATTATCCGCTCAATATTTGCCAACTACCTACGCGGGTAGCTTCATTTTTGGGATGTTTTATTTTGTGTATCAAACGACTACAACGTCTCTAGCACAATCAAGGGGTATCAATGAGTCTGGACACTCTCATTTTCGATCTCTCTGTTCTTCGGATCACAAATAGTGAATTAAAACACTAATTAAAGGTAATACTAACAGGGAATGACTGGGGCCGATAATTATGTTATTGTAAAACAAATCATACAACTTGGACAGATGTGAACTAACAGGCGTGACCACATACACGAGCTCGCCGGGCAAGACACCTCACCCGCAAGACACCTCACCCGCAGATACACCACAGCACTGAGCCTCACCCGCGGCGGCAAGACACAATCACGCAGACACAAGAGGACCGCCTCCACATGCCTCAGCCCGCAAGACACCTCACCACAAGACACCTCACCCGCAAGACACATACACCCGCAAGACACATCACCCGCACGAGCACATCACCCCGCAAGACACATCAACACCGCAAGACGACCTCACCGCGACACCTCACCCACGCACAATAACCGGCAAGACACCAGTCACTCGCAACGACACCACTCACCGCAAGGAACAACACCTCAGCCACCGAAGACACATACACGCAAGACATCTACCCGCAACGACACATCACCCGCACAACACGTCACCCGCAAGACACATCACCCCCGCAAACGACACCTACTCGCGAAACCTCACCACGCAAGACACCAGTCACCCGACACGCAACTGCACGACACTCACTCACCGCCAGAACCCTCACCCGCAGACACCTCACCGCAACGACACCTCACACCGAAGACACTACCCGCAACGACACATACTCCGAAGACACATTCACCCGCAAGACACATCACCAGACCTAACGAAGACACTACCCAGCACCGAACATATTCGAGCACGCAATGACACATCCCCGCAACTACCCGCAAGACAATCATACACATACCGGACGAAGCACACTACCAGATCACCACCCGCACGAACCTCACCAACACACGACACCGTCACCGACGACACTCACCTAGCAAGACACCAATACACCCACAGCGACACCAAGACAGCTCACTCTGAATTGACACATCACCCGCAACACCGTACAACCGAACGACACATCACCTGCAACACATCACAGAGACACCTCACCTCGCAAGACACCTCAACCCGCACGACAACTACAGCAAGACATCCCGAACACATCACCGCCGTCACCCGCAAGACACGATTTAACCGGCAGCAAACATACTCGCAAACAACGCTCAGGGGCGCAAGATCACGTCAAACACGAAAAGACACCCACCCAGCAAGAACCTCACACACGCAAGACACTCAACGCCGCAAGACATCATCACTCCAAAGACACTCATCCCCTAACGCAACGACACCAATCACAACGCAAGGACAAATCACCTCCTGACGCAAGAACCTCACCCGGCACCGACACCGGCAATTTCACTGGCGAAGGACATGGGATCACCCACTAGACACCTCAACACTGCACTCACCATGTCACCGCAACGCATCAACTACACGCAAAGTACACTCATCAACAACAGCATCTGAACACATCACCCGGCTGACAGACACATCAACTTGGCAAGACACGCTCCACATCCACGTACCTACAAGCGGCAAGAAGCTCACGCGCAAGAACAACAAAGTACACCAACCGCAGAGACACCCTCAGCACGCACTAGACACCTCACCATGCAAGACACAATTCACCGCACCGGACCACCAATCATCGCCAACGCGAAGACGCTACCGCAAGACAACTCACCGGCACAAAACTCGCTCACCACGAAACAACCTCACGCGCAAGACACCTCAACACACGCAAGGACACATCCCCGCAAGACACTCACCCGCAAAGACACTCACTCGCACATCCTCAACCTACCAGCAAGAACCTCACCGCAAGAACCTCACCCGCAAAGAGTACCTCACCGCAAGACAACATAACCCACGCAAGACACATACGACAAGCGACTGACACATACCGCAAGAACACTCAAACGCAAGACACCTCACCCGCAAGGACACCTCACCCACGCACGAACCACATGCAAACCGCAAGACCCTCACCCGCAGACACTCACGCTCGCAGAACCAGCTTCACCCGCAAGACACATCACACGCAAGAACACATAAACAACATGCGCGAAGACACCTCACCAGACCGCAAGACACATCAACGCACTAGACCCTCACCTAACCCGCAAGACACATCACCCGGCAAGAACCTCACCGAGACACCATCATCGCCGCCAAGACACTTTACCGCAAAGACCGCTCACGTCCAGCACGACAGGAATATCCTGCAAGACCCTCACACACGCACGACACCTCACCACGCAAGGACACCAGTACACGCCAAGACACATCACCCGCAAGAACCATCACCCGATCAAGACCTACCCGCAAGACACATCATCCGCAAACACTCACCCGCAAGACACCGTCAGCCACACAACACACGGCATCACCCTACGCACGACACCATCACCGAAGACAACCTCACCCCACAGACACCTCACACGCAAGGACACCGCACCCGAAGACACAAATATCACGCCGCACAGAACATCACGACACGAGACCGAAGAACACATACCGCAAAGACATATAACCGCCAGACACCTCACCCGCAAGACACTCACACGCAAGACTATCATCCCGAAGACGATCACTAACCCGCAAGACACATCAATCACCGCAAGAATACACCTCAACCGCAAGACAACCTCACAGTGATGACCGCAAGCACTCACCACAGACACCTCACAAACGCACGACCAACCGACTACCTTGCAAGACACCATCACCCAGGCACGAACCAATCACCCGCAAGACAACCATCACGCCGCAAACACAATCACACCGCAAGACACATCACCGCAAGACACATCCCCGCAAGACATTCAACCAGCAAGACAGTCACGCGCAAGAACACCTCACGAGCCGGCAAGACAACATCAAAACCGAAGACATAACTCAACACCCGCAAGACACATCACCTCGCACGACATCACCGCAAGAACACATCAGAGCCGCAAGACCCTCACCCGCACGACACCTCACCGCAAGACACACAATCACCCAGCACGACACCTCACCACAGCACGACACCTCACCCGCAAGACAGCTCACCACGCAGACACCTCACTCACGACTGACACCATCACACGCACGACACCTCACCTGCCAAGACACCTCACCCGCACGACACACAGTGTATATATCACCCGAAGACAGCTCACCCCGCAAGACACCTCACCCGCAAGAACACCTACCATCTAAAAAATTAAGAAAAGGAAAAATAACAAGAAGACACTCACCGCACGACAAATCACCTGCAAGACACATCACACCGAACAGAACACTCACTCCGGCAAGGACAGCTCAACACACGCAGACACCTTACCCGCAGACACCTCACCCGCACGACAACATCATACACCCGAAGACAGATACACAACCTCGCAAAAAAAAACCCCAACCTATTTATCACCGACTCAAGACACCTCACCCGCAAGACACTCAACCCGCAAGACACTCTAACCCGCAAGACACCTAAGCTCCACAATAGACCACAATACCCGCAAGACCCTCAATCGCAAGACAACTCACCGACATATAGACACAATACACCAACACGAAAGACACCCATCACCCGCCTACAGACAACCCACACCTCGCCAAGACACCTACGACCTCCCGCGCAAGCACCTCACCGCCGCACTAGCAAACACCCACCAACACCTCACCCCTCAAGACACATCACCCGCAAGACAACAATCACCCGCAACACCATCACAGACAGCTCACCGCAAAACTTCACGCAAGACAACCTCACCCCACACGACACCTCACCGCACGACACCTCACCCGCAAGACAGTCTCACCCGCAAGACACCCCTCACCCCTCAAGACACATCTCCCACAGTCGCAACACCTCCTGCAAGACACACGTCACCTTCAGACACACTCACTCGCAAGACCACCTGCACGCCGCGAAGAAACATTCAACCGTCAAGACATCACCACGGCATTGACACTTCACCCCGCAAGACAACCTTGGCTCACAAGACACTCACCAGCACGACACCCTCACCCGGCAAGAACTCTTCACCTTCAAAGACAACCTCAACATCAGCAGACCATCACACCGCAAAGAATACATCTACCCGCAGACACCTCAACACCGCAAGACACCTCACCCGCAAGACACCTAGCTCACAAGACACCTCACCCGCAAGACACCTCACCAGCAAGACACCTCACCCGCACGACACCTCACTCACAAGACACCTCACCCGCAAGACACAGCCACATTGACTATGGATCTGGTGTGTGAGTGAGTGAATGGTTGGTGGTGATGCATTGGCAGCCTCAATTCTGTCAGTCTGCCCCAGGACAGCTGTGGTTTATCACCATTGAGTGTGGAGTGAATGAATATTGCCATGTGAAGTGACTTTGAGTGTCCCAAAAGTGCTATATCCTGTAAATATGATGCATTATTGATACTATTATCTTACCTTATTAGTGTTTAACCCCTTTAAAGAACAATCAAGCTCCTGGGCATGTGAAACAGGGAAGAGAAAACACTATAACGCACTTATTTTCAGTCCAATCCATCATTCTGGGACAAAGCAGAACCAGTTTGTTCAGACAGAAATGTGTGGACAAAGTGAACCATCTCCAAATGGATTCAGATTGCCTATGACAGGTTTTTACGATTTTCTAATTTTGACTTTATTTGGTGTATTTCTACCTGTTGTACACATAAATTATAGTTTAAACCCAATCGAGTAGGTATTTGTGGAGAAAACGTTGACAAATCTGTAGAAAATGACGGGAAGTGACATCACACTAGGGACACTCATTCCAGTCAAAGATTATGCAGAATTTATACAAAAGATGTTTTTTTGACTCGCTAAACATTAATTCAACAAAATAAAGTTGTTCGCATATATTTTTATCTGTCAAATTGAAAGAAATAGTGACATTAGATGAGTTTTTGCCCAGTGTTAGCTGGGTAATTTCCTAGTGTGATGTCATCAATTACAAACAGGAATTGAAATTTAAAACCTAAAAAAAATAGCTATTCTGGAATAACTTTTTTTTTTCAATTGCGAAATTCAAAATCTATTTATCTTAACTGCATTTTAGTTCAATGAGCTGTCTGACCTGTAGGGGGCACTTTAAAGGTGTCAGTGTTGAGTACAGAGCTCTACTCGAGGCAAAGTTCCAAAGTGCACATTTATATCACCACACGATTCTTCCTCCAAACGTCCCGATCCTTTCGCAACCCGAGCAGCTGGAGCCCTCTGACACGCCCCCTCGTCTGGTCTTTGCTACTCTCTGAAATGTCATAAACAGTCGAAATATAAGCACCATTATCAGAGATGAGAATAAATCTTTATGAAGGGAAAGATTACGGTCCGTCGGAGACACATTTGTCATAATCCCATCCAAAAGATACGCCTCGTTTTCTCCTCGCTGATAAAGCAGGAGTGGGAAAAAAATCATCAAATTCCTCAAATGTCCAGGGCTTGAAATCCAAATGTAGTTTTACGAATCCACTCTGAACTTTAAACTGAGGAGAAATGTCGTAAATCACAGCTAAGCACGAGACAAGAGTATCAGGACGCGTTACGTACGGGGGCCAAGAATCCAGATAAGTACCACTTAATTGTCTTTAACCTCCTTTGGAAACTCGGACCCTCAGTGAGTTTGGTATGAGTGTTACCAACACAGTGTCCCGCTCATCTTTGGCAAAGGTAAGACTTCAGGAACTTCTTCTTTCTATTGTGTCATTTTGTTATTTATATTGTTTATATTAGTATTGTACTTTTTAAGCTTTTATCAGAATTATGGATCATTAAAGTTTGTCTAAGCCTTAGTTTTACTTTATACAGATCTAGTGTCCAAACTATGTGCCAGAGTCAGGACTAACATGGACCAGCCTCCTGCTGGTGCCAGTCAGGACTAACATGGACCGGCCTCCTGCTAGTGCTAGAGTCAGGACAACATGGACCAGGCCTCCTGCTGGTGCCAGAGTCAGGACTAACATGGACCGGCCTCCTGCTGGTGCCAGAGTCAGGACTAACATGGACCGGCCTCCTGCTGGTGCCAGAGTCAGGACTAAACATGGACCGGCCTCCTGCTGGTGCCAGAGTCAGGACTAAACATGGACCGCCTCCTGCTGGCTGCCAGAGTCAGGACTAACATGGACCGGCCTCTGCTGGTGCCAGAGTCAGGACTAAACATGGACCGGCCTCCTGCTGGTGCCAGAGTCAGGACTAACATGGACCGGCCTCCTGCTGGTGCCAGAGTCAGGACTAAACCTCTAAGACCTTTTAAAGTATGGCGTATTCATGTCTTTTGCAGGTATTCGGGATGATTTTCAGCATGCTCCTGTGCTGCGCCATCAGGAAGTCTCGGGAGGTGGTGTGACAGTCCTCATGTCCAAATGTTTATTCATGTTGCATGATGTCATTCCCAGAGTCACATCACTGCCAATGGAGCACTGCTTGCTGAAGAACATACACCGAAGATAGGCTGGGATCAGACCTTTATGAATATGTTCAAACTGTACTGCTGACACTTGAGATAATAGACATGTGGTGAGCAGACCCAGCTATACAATGGTGTCTTCTGTGCTCGTATCAGTATTTCCAGATATGTGTAATATTGTGACCATCAATAAGTAGAAAGAAGAAGTGTGCAAACAAATACATTCTAAATTCAGAAAATGGGGGCACCAGGAGACAAAAGTGAGGTGGAACATAATGCAATGCAATTCAATTCAATTCAAGGGTTTCAGCTTCCCATCATATGCAACATTTTGAGATATTTTTTTCTATTCAAAAAATAGAATATTTTGTTTTAAACCATCAATTGCTATGGCAACTGTCTTACTTTTTCCTTAACCCTAGCATTCTGAAACCCATCATGAGGGAAACTGGAATTAACCACAGAATATTCCGAAATATGAAAAATCAAGGTGCATTTTGTTTGTTTATAAAGACATGTTTCTGGGAGCATCTGTCACCTTCCTCAGAAGCGTCCTGCGACAAACAAAATGAACAAGCAGAAGTATATTAAAGACATGATGAATTTCATTAATAGATTCCTCAGGTAGATGTGAGTGAGACCAGATCCTGCTTAAAGACATTTACTCTTGTGTTTTACAAGATTTGTTAATTTAATGAGATTACGATCATGTAGCAATTATGATGAGGGTAAAATCCTGATTTCGAGGTTTTATTGGACAAATGGTTAAATGCCTAGCCCCAAATAGATTTTCATTTTATAGTTGACCTAAAATTACACTTTTTGTGAAGATTTTAAAACAATAGTATTTGTCTATCATTTGAAATAGAAACTTATATTTAATTATTCTTATTCTAAAACATTTGGATCTGATCTACCGTAAATGTAATCCTTGAAAATGTGTTATGGTCTACTTAACTTTACCTCCACTTGCTTCCAATCTGGAATTTTGAACATTCTGATGACAGAGCATTTGAAAGGGTCTATTGGAACTACTTTTACTAACTTTACTTTTTGGAACTGATAATATTCTAAAGAGAAGATGCCATTATATGACTATGATGGTCACATGACTCGTGGTGCACACACACTGGAACCTCCTCACTTTACAGCTGTTGCCAATGGATTCAATTTACGTACAATGCAAAGATATGTACTGCTGGTCATTTTTTATTTTATTTGTTTTATTCAAAATTCAATCATTTAAGCTCTGGTGAAAGTAACAGTTCTTTTAATATTTCAATTTTTAATTTACAGCTGAAAAATAAATATAAATTTCATTGACTTTTAATGTAATGTAATATGAAATATGTCTTGTTTTTATACTTGTAACATTTTTGAGAAAGATTGTTGTATAGCAGAGGCCGTTTGAAGGTTCATTTTATACTGTAATGTTTTGGAGATTATGTTAAATGATATGCACTGGTTCACTGTGTTGAATAAATACAATTATGCAAAAAAACCTGCTAAATATTATGCAATTTAGATATGATTGTTCTCTCTTGTAAATCTGGTTATGCAAGACCTTGCTTTTATCTAATTTCCCATGTGCTACTGTTTCAGTAAATTGTTCCTACTGACTCATACTTCAATCAAATCAACAAAGACTTTCAACAATTATTCACTGAAAACAGCAGCTGACTCACACCAGAACCATTCTAAACAATATACATTTTGGGAATCTTTAATGACTTTAGATTTCCCAAAAATCTGGCCTTGGAATATGTGATTACAGCAGGAGGAAGTCCTGTCGGATTTGCTTGCTGACAGTTGGCTGCTAAACTTTCTGACCCCCACCCATAATTTCACAGATAACAGTGATTATAAAAGGAAGGTGCTATTGTGTCTGCTCTAAACCAGACCTTACCCTGGTCTAAAGCAGGAGCTGTGTGGAACCTGTGGTGATTTACACTGAAATAATCCACAATTTCAGCAATAGAACACACAGTTTGCTCAAACTAAACCTGAACTTTCCCTAAACTCTGACTCAACAGTCTTCTAGCAACAGGCCTCATTTGTAGTTTTCAACTACACTAGTGGTTTATTGTCTAAGTGAAGATAGATACATTTAATGCCATTCAGCGAAACCTTCCAGGGAAAGCAATAACATTTCCAGGCTGGGTGGCCAAACCTTTCACCAGCAACGTGACCAGGGCTATTCAATTTTAATTTTCCAGAGGGCCAGTATTTCCAGAGGGCCCACGCCTCTGGGCCGGAGGTGCACAACACACCACTTCAAAATATCCCCAACACTGTTTCAGTAAATTGAATGAATACAATAAAATAACTACAGATAGATTAGATTTTTGTGAGAAATAACAAAAATGCTTGACCAACATTGCTCTGAACCAGAATTAAACTAGGACTGAATAAGGACTAGCACACAATCAAAACAGGTCGTAAGCAGAATTAAATAAGGACTAAACCAAGACCAAACCAGGTCTAAACTAGTGCTAACCCAGAATTAAACCAGTAAACAAGATTTTTTTCCCCCCAATATTTGGAGGATGGACGAGGGCCGGATTAAATCTCTTATGTTAAGAGACCCCCCTTCCCCCATTAGCAGCACACAATAGAGTCAGTCCTCAGCCTCGTCCCACCTCCTCACAGGAAATGTTTGTGATTGTTTTTAATCTGCTGCTTGTGTGAATAACAGCGTCTATCTGGAAGAGCTGCGAGACACACTGCAACACAGCCAAAAGCAACTGGTATTTACAGAAGACTGACTCCAGCCCTGAATCCAGTGTAGAACATTCAAATTTCAAATGTATAGTGCTGTCTACATGGTGTTCTTGGGGGTATTTTCCAATTGTAGCTTGGATTTGAGCAAAACGCCCTGGTTTGTTGGAATAAATATGACGGGGAATGCAGAGAAGAGAATCAGCCAGGATCCGGGAAACAATATTTGCGTGTCCAGAAACAGAATTTTGTCGAAGGGCATGACTTAAAAGAAATTCAAACGTTCCACCAGCAGTCAAAATGCAGCCTTGTATACCGTTCTGGTGACGAGAAGTGTTTTTAGTGATTACGCGGGTTGGATTTTCAGGTTGTTCAGAAGTAAGGGGTTGCCAGGTTGTCAGTAGCATCCTGATAGCGTCTTGCATAGCCGAAGCATGCTGCTCATTTTGTCCTTCTCCAGCACCACATACGACCAGGCTACAGGGTTTGAGGTTGTCTTTACAGGGAAGCCCACGTGGACATACCTTAGGGAAAGAAAAAAGATTCATATTACAGAGAATTGTAGAAAATCTGGACAATATTTTTCAACGTTTTGACTTCCATCCGAAAGTCATTTTCAATCTGAAGAATTTAGTGTGAGAAGCAATACTAATACTACTACAAAAACTAATACTAATAATAGTGCTCTGATCTTAATTGCCCTGCCCTCAGGGAAGAAGTCAAAATGTCTTGATTTTTAAAAACATTGTCCTGTATTGAAACGTTTTCTACAATGTATCATTCCTGGACAAATGAGGGATTACACCGATTTAATAGAGAGAATGTTACAATACAAATAGTGACTATTTTTCATTATAGCAAGTTTATCTTCTTGTGGAGTATGGTTTTTTATCTTTTTTCATGCGCAATGTACTCCATCGGACAGATGGAATCAGAAGGTGAGACACTGCAGGTAAAAAAAATTATGAAAAAATTAATTAATTTAAAAGAAAACCTCAAAACGAGTTAGCCTAGTTACTAAAATAATTACTTCTATGTTTCCACATAGTATGTTTGTTTGTTTTGATTTATTATCTCAGGGCTATATAAAATAAAGTAAATTTGAATAAACATTAGGCTCAAAGGCACTGGGATAGGCTCCAGTCACTTGCGACCCTAATGGGAACAAGCTGTAGAAAATAAATGAATAAATGAATGAAAGAATGAATAAACATTATTTAGGGGGGCAGATCCAGAATATGAACACAACATAACTCAATTAAAGCCCCCTCACTTTTACAATATCAACGGTGGGGTACTAGCCTAGCCATGGGCTAGTTCCAATGAAAAGGTTCCAAAAACGGTACCGGAGGGCCTTTTTTTCTCCTTTTGAAAATGATTCCCCCTCCAACTTTTGATCCCGGTTTGGATCAATAACTGAGCTCTTTGCAGGTTTTAGGTTTATTAGTCTCACGATGTTAGATTTTTTCTTATTTTTAGTTTGTGTGTTGGGTACAACCAGAGAGTATTGTATCAAGAGCAGAATAGAAAGAATCATTTTAATTTTGTTAATAAAATGACATCAGAAAAAGTAAAATAGCATCCTTCAACGTTAATGGAATACTGAGCCCAGTTAAGCGGTCAAAAATACTGACAAAGATGAGAAAATAAAAAATAAAAACTAACTAGAGCTGTCGGTGTAATCCCTCATTCGTCCAGGAGTGTTCCATTGTAGAAAAAGATTCAGTTGTAGTCATCTGGACTCTGTTTTAGAAAAAACAAAACGTTTCAACTCTCATCCAAGAGTCATTCTCAATCAGAGAAACAAGTCTGAGAACTCTTGTTTATATCCTACTCTGTGAGAGCCCTGCCCACAGGGCGGGACCTCCGCTAATGGCCCATTGAATCAGAATCAGAATCAGAAAAAGAGTTTATTGCCACAGAGTAGGATATAAACAAGAGTTCTCAGACTTGTTTCTCTGATTGAGAATGACTCTTGGATGAGAGTTGAAACGTTTTGTTTTTTCTAAAACAGAGTCCAGATGACTACAACTGAATCTTTTTCTACAATAACTAGAGCTGGTTATAATAAACTTTACTACTCTTCATTCACAGGGTCAAACATAAAAGGGGTGTTGCCAGGACTGTTCCCTTGTAGAAAAAGATTCAGATGTAGTCACCTGGACCACCTCTTTTTCTACAATAAAAAAAATATATATATATTTTTTTTTTTTTAGAATTTTTTTAGAATGTTTTCTGTGTTGACTTTAAATGTAAGAAAATACACTTTGTTTACATATTAGCTACAAACCACTTACAGAAAGAAATGAGAAAATCTCATTTAGTATTTGAATGGCACATGACAATTCCTTTTGTATAGTGTTTTTGTGCATTATCCCATATCAAGTAAATACATAAAGTATAAGTATAAATAAATCAGTTCCACAACCATATTTCAAACTACACGAATAAAGAACACTCCTTTCTACTACATAACATATTTTGTGACAAGTTACAGAAAATGTTTCAAACCTGTGAGCACCGAGAAGTGTTGGTTTACAAAAGGCAAGTGAGACGACATGCTCCGCCTGAATATTCCAAAAGGCTGAGACAGGTGTGGCTTTACTTAGATGGCTAAAAAGAGCCAAGTCCTCCTGGCCGATACACTCCACGACATTTATCTGAGCCTGTGCTGTTAAGGTCAAAACTGTGGCCGACTGTTTGACTGACGACAGGAGCACGGAGACGCCCAGACTCTGCAGGTATGAGATGACACATTCTAGAGAGCTTTCTGTGAGGGAGCTGAGGTGTGAAATACTCCCCTTGCTTCTTATTTCTAACACATCTCCTGCTTCGATGAATTTGCCAAGAGGCTTGGTCAAAACGATAGCCTTGACAGGTCCTTGTGCTGTCGGAGTGGACGGCATGGCAAAGTCTCTGTGGATGATCTGGCCCTCGAGTAACCGAGAATAACCAACGGGAAAAGCCAACGACAGGAGTGTATAGGGCCGGCCAAGTGTCGTTTAAAAACTGCAGAGAGGAATAAGGCTGGTCATCTTTGGTCGTCCAGTTGGAGAGAAGGTCACAGAGGAGGCCACTGATGAAAATGCAGTTATTGTGGCTCAGACGGGTGTGAAAAAACGCCAACAGGAGCTTCTGAACTGGAGATGGAAACACAGTGAACATGTCCTTCCACGCCAGATGCTGTCCGTAAGGCACGACTCCGACAGTGATTAGGTCGTCCAGCTGTTGCAGGGAGAAGGACAGCAACGCGCAGGCCAGGTGGCGGGCAGACGAGTAGTACAGGTCAGCTCGAAGAACATGCAACAGAACTGTGGGAAAGCAACGCCGGCAGGTCCGTACAGGCAGCACGGTCAATCGTTCGCACGAGCGATGCAATGAGAAGAATGAACGACTTGGAACCATCACCTGTTCTGGCACTGTGTCCTGATGCCCATTCCACAATCATTCTGTTAAAAACATACGTTGTATTAAAACGGTTCCAAAACATTTTAAGTGAATATTGACTTAGTGGAAGAGTGAATAGTATTAATCTTAGTTTTACACCAGTCAAGAAGCAGTTTGTGAAGAAAAGCTTTTTTATAATAGTTGACAATTACTGGCAGCAAAACATGTTAATGACAGAATTCCATCCATATAATTCAGGGAGCATTCGTGCACAAGGAACTCACTTTAAAAGGTGCAAAAAGTAACTTTTCTGGTGGATTGTATGCAGCTCCTTTGTCCCCTACATTTTATTACTTGAATAAAAGTACAGATATACCTGGTCAAATATTACACCAATAGTTGCTCAATCAATAAATGACTTAAGTCAATCACATTAAACAATTGCGCCTTGTAATTACTTAAGTTTTGAAAGTAATAAAAAATATATATAATAAAATACTTCTATTAACAAGATGCAAATTGTATTTTGGTCCGATCCTGTTCAGTCCAGGCTGTAAAAATTAGATTAGCGAGACTAGCTACTATTAGCTACTTTGGTAGAATAGGTATGGTAAACAGGAATTTGATTAGCCTATATTTACTATCTCCAAAATTAAATCATCTAATAATCTAATAATGTACAGCTCCTCGAAACCTCTACTTCAGTACAGTAGTTAAAGTCCAGTATAATGCAATTTCCTGGTTGAACATGGGCAGAAAATATGACATCCTCTCTCCTCTCTGTGTCCCCTCTGTGTCCCCTCTCTGTGTCCCTCTGTGTCCCTCTGTGTCCCCTCTGTGTCCCCTCTCTGTGTCCCCTCTCTGTGTCCCCTCTCTGTGTCCCTCTCTGTGTCCCCTCTCTGTGTCCCCTCTCTGTGTCCCTCTCTGTGTCCCCCTATCTCTTTCCTCTCCGCCTTTTCCTGCCTTGCGCCTCCCTTCCCCGCTGTGTCTCCTCCTGCCTCTCTCCTCTCTCCTCTCTGTGTTTCTTCCTATCCCTCCCCTCTCTCGGTTTTAGAACTCAACACTAACTAATACTTCATGTAATTTCCAATGTTTATTTTCTACATTTCTTAAACCGTTTCTTGACTGATGTAAAACTACTACTTAGTTACTACTGACCACCTCACTGAACTAATGCTGCTTTTCTATTTTTATTTTGAGCCTTTTCCACTTGGCTTTACACTACTGGCTGTACTCGGCCCTACTCGGCCATGCTCGGCCCTGATACCTCCTCAGACTAGATACTTTTTAGTACTCTCTTTCCCTTCGGGCCAAGTGGAACCAAGCAGGGACTACAAGCCGTCAGATGCTGATTGGGTAAAAGTCTAATACGACTAAATACGCTTTTCTAATGGTATTGGCTCTATGCTCGTTGCATTTCCATACAGGTGCTTAGGGGTGCTGCGTAAAATTGGGTTTGGAAAGAGAGCAAAAGGCTGACTCAAAAGGATGTCGGCTTGACAGACAAACACCAAAACATGAGTTGGCCCAACTACTAAAAAGTTCCTGGTCTGAGGAGGTAGCACCAAATGGAAATGTGCTAAAGCATGGCCAAGGAGAGCCAACAAGAAAAGGCACAAGTCACCTCGCCAGGGGGTTATCCAGTTGCAGTGCAGTGAGAATCCGTGTTCCGCTGCGGCTGACCATGGTGTGTCCTGTGTCCCGGGTGAACAGCACCTGTCCTCCATGTGGACCAAAAGCTCGCTGGACCACCTCCTCCAGAACCTCCACAGTCTGCACCACACGCATCAAGTGCGCGCTCTCCATGGTATTCCCTGCAAAACCAACGCCACATGTCTAGCTAAATTAGCTCATTATAAACACGTGTTATGGTAAATGACAAAAACAACATTGTGAGCTGTGACTTTAAGGAGTGATTAATGTTATCTAGTAAAGTATATGATGACACCAAGATGTAGCAAGCACATGCAGTGATGGAGGCTTTACCGAGCAAAAGGGGTGCGTCAGATAAAAACCATGTGACCAGTGGAAAGCGAGGCCTTGCTTTTCCAATTTCCAGGGTCCTTGAAAGGGTCATCTGAACAGACTTGAACCTTTCCTATATACAGTTGCCATCCAGTTTGGATTTAAACTTGAGCATAGTACTGATACATCTATGCACTAAAGGTAATGTTTGTCAAGTATCAGAGTCATGGCTCTACGATGTTCACATGCTTCTAAGGCATTTGATAGAGTGAACCATGAAAACGGTCCAACAGAGGTGTCCCTGGTTACCTCATTAGAATATTCATAGTTTGTTACTCACAGCAACATATGCAGGGGGAAATGGGGTGAGTCCATGTCAAACTCCTTCAGGGTCAGCAATGGGGTTCGGCAGGGGGAAATATTGTCCCCCCTGTTGTTCAACGTTTACATTGATGAGCTCTCTGTACAGCTCAGTAACTGCAATACTGGTTGTGTTATTGGAGGCTCTGTCATTAACCATCTCATGTACCATCTCATGTACGTTGATTGTTTTTTTGCCTGTACAGTGCAGGACTTCAGCAGCTCCTCAATGTCTGTTCTCAGTATGGCTTTCAAAACAACATTCTGTTTATAACACTTCTAAAAGTAATGTAATGATTGTGAGAACAAAAAGCGATATGAAATCAGCCTTTCGTGAGTTCACTTTCTGTGGCAGTGCTCTTACTGTCACTGATGAAGTGAAGTAACTTGGGCATTATATTTGCAGTGACCTCATAGATAACCATATATCCACAGACAGTGTAAACTGTATGGTCAATTTAATATGTTGGTAAGAAGATTTAGTATATGCTCAGTAAAAATGCTCTATTTCAGTATTCTGCTCTTCTCTGTACACGGCCAAACTGTAGCAGAGTTACAAAAAGGCAATTCTGCAGTTCCTTACAATGACTCTATGATATGGCGGATGTTTGCTGAATATGGCTTGCTCATGTCCTGCTGCTAATGAAGTCACCAAATGCAATTGCACATATTCTGATTTGTCCTGAGATAAGCTCAATACCTCAAAACTGGTGTCGCCGGCCCTCCTGTCTCTATGTAATAGGAGACCGAAGACCTGTATTTTTATGTCTTTTTAACATACTGCAAGTACTATTGTAACTTACAGTATTCTCCTTTCATAAAGAAGACAAAATAAATAAATTGCTTCACTCACACGCTGTCATTCTACGCCTGTTAAAACTTCTGATAACACTGATTCTCTATAAAACATGCTTTTATTTGGTTTATGACACTGTATCACTTTACATGCCTTACATTCTTTTGGACCACAAGATAAGCTAGTGGAGCAAATTAAACACGTTGCGGCATCGACTCGTGTATTGATACAATTGACTCAAAGCCTCAACTGGGTCATGAGGCTTCATTTGGCCATCACCTACATGCAAGACTATCTAAAATCTGAAACTAAGGATTTAGCTAAATTTGAAGAAAAGAGCAGAAATGTGATCTTACCTCTTCAGTCTAACCCATGGTCTAAACCTAAACACGCTTCCTCCGTATCCTAGAAACATGGCTTCTTCTGTTAGCTTCCAGGACGTTGTAAAACAACACTACCATCTAGTGTGCAAATATATCATTGCATTATATTGAGAAAAGTGTTCTCATCATGTAATCATTACATTGTAATGGCTTCATATAAAAACGAGACATTTTATGTTTGAAATAGAAAAAAAATTATACTTGGGACATATGAATCTGAAAAAATGTATGCAGCCAGGTTAAGATACAAAAACATTTACAGAGAGGATTTTGGATCTATTGTATTTGAGTAAACTAGATGTTACTGAAAATTGTCCCAAAAAAGTGAGTTAAAACTAAAATTTTGAGGCATCACAGGCCTTTTAACACTGTAAATACACTGAAAAAAAATTACTTCGCTCTCTGCAGTTATAGAGGGTGCAATTCTCACCATTGACACGGACTATATGAGCCACTCCCCTTACTTTTAACATAAAGTACGCATATAAAATAAGCAAAAACACAGAGTAACAGTCAATTATTTTTTTTATTCTCTGACGGTCAAGGGAAAGAAGGTAAGGAACCTTGTTTCCGCATGCGAATAAAAAATAAAAGCACCACAGGAAGTTGAAAGCATAACTTTTAGGGCCGTATTTTGCCCCCGGAGGTAGCGTTAACGTGGGTGCAGCAGAGCTCATTCTGTCACACCTCACAGTCGGCGCAATTGATGACAGCGCAGGGTGTGGAATTCTAAACAAGAGATGTGATTATGCCAAAATATGAAGTGGAATAAAGCAAACCGAGCACGTGGTCTGGTGCATTCTGTGAATAGCCAGAATTGTAACTAATGAACTTTAAAACGGGATGTTGTTTTAGATATTTGCCTCAAGCATAAATATTATGCTGAGTGGGTTTTATATTTGAGAAGAGAACTTTGCAGATGAGGGGAAACGACCCTCTGTTGTGCCTGATACAGGACACGCACACACGGCGCATATGCATGCACAAACCGTGCACTAATGATGCGCGATTGTGTTTTGACGCACAGGTTGGGTTGGGCCGGGACAAGAAATTCTCATGTAATTGCTGGCCAGGTTTGGACGGTTATAAACAGCTGACCGCGTCTCGTACATTTGCGCTCCGCATGTAAAATTGCGTTTTGCTGATTGCTGATTGTAATATAATTTGACTGATTGTAATAAAACGCAAAGCTTTATGTAATTCACAACACTCCTCTCCACAATCTCTCAACTGAGCTGTCTGTGATAATAATCTCCATAGCAACGGCGTGGTAACAGCTGTTCGGGATCACTGGGGGGCGGGGTCTAGCTGTGGCGCTTCTGTTGAAGTATAAATGCCTGAGCCGAAACAAAATGTTGTTGTTCTCGCAGCTCTATAGGTAAACGAACAAACTTATTGCTTCTTATGAAGTATGAATTGGCCTTTAAAGCTCCTTGAGCTTCATTGAACCTGTTACTGCGCGATCTGGGCCAGACTGGACCTGCAGACCCATGTGTTCGCAGCTTCGAGAGGAACGTCTAATTGGAAAATTTGGAATAAATCCTCACTGTCACATCACATTCACCCACAATCTTTTTCCCAGTCTGCGTAAAACTGGCACAGACACAGTCCTAACACGAGATCCGCACATAAAATCAGACTGAGCTGACCACAGCGCCCTCTGGACCGCAGCATCCCATCGAGCACTCGGGTCCAGTTAAATTGACACAAGCCCATCTTGAGAACATACACTGCGTTGTGCAAAACTAATAAAGGTGAATTAAATAAAGAAACAATGCTCCCAGAATGCATTTCAATACTTTATTTATTTACTGTACTACTGTAATACTTTATTTACTAAATGTTGGGAACTCATTGAAAAACAGGAACCTGTTTTATTGCTCACTTCTTTCATTGCCTGTATATGAGGCCATGACAAACATCTCTCACACAGGTGGTGCTTTTGAATCCCTCAGTCATTGGTTCAAACACTATCACCATATATGGACTGGCACCATCCCACTCCAACCTCCAACGGCCAAGTCAAGCCTCTTTATGCCAGTGCTAAGATCGGCAAGATAGCAAAATAGCACCCTGGCCCCGCCCACTGGAAAAGGCTAACGTTAACGCTACCTCCGGGGCAAAATACGGCCTTAGACTTTTTTGGAGTTTAAAGTCAAGAGAGGTGAAAAGCTGTTTTGGATAATATAACAAACCACCTCAAATGCATGGATATAGGCACCAGACACAGGCCTCAAAGTACACAAGGGAAAGCCGTCCAGGTGACGCTGTCTCTGTGCCCCAGTCTGGACGAACCACTAAACTGTAGCTCATCCAAATGTTAGTTTTTCCATTTGTCTAATGTCTGTTATAATTTCAGTCCAGTCCTTGATCATGGTGATGTTTGTGTCAGCCATTTCTAAGTGATGGCCTTTTTTCCTGCTGTGTGTGTGTGTGTGTGTGTGTGTGTGTATGTATGTATATATATATATATATATATATATATATATATATATATATATATATATATATATATATATATATATATATATATATATATATATATATATATATATATATATATATATATTCCAAAGGTATCTGTTAACTGTGTCCATGGCAGAAGTTTGGAGGCCCATGTACAGAGTTCTAAAGTTTAAAGGGATGGCAATGTCAAAAATGTCAAAAACAGTCTGCAGTACATTATGAACTTCAGTCCAATATTTTTGACAGTCCCAAAGCACATGACAGTGGTTTGTCTCCTGGCTACCACAATTTCACCAACTGTTTTTATTTCCTTGTAATAATGAGCAATTTGAGATGGTGCTATGAAAAAACAAAATTCCCTCCATGTGATTTTGAGGTTTGCCATTGGGATGTACAAACACTTTCCCACTCTTCGTCCGTCACAACAAGATTACCTTCTCTTTCCCATTTGTTTTTTTATATATATTGTAGAGTAGTTGTCCGGTGGAAAATCTGCCAGTAAGGCCTGAACAGGAACCCCTGGCACAATATTAATCTCAATATTTTTCCATTGAGCTTCATACTCTGGATCACAGCAGCACAGTAACTCTCTGATTTGAGCTGAAGTAAAGTCATTTTTCAGACAAGCTAAACCACAACTTTTTCCTTTTTTTTTTAGACAATTGGAGTTTTAAATCGGATTCGAGGTTTCTTGCCTTGCCATACCCATTTTGAGATTGTTTTATTCCACTCATCAATCAGCCGGTTGGGGATGGAATAGATAGAGAAATCTGGACAGAACATACATTTTTATAGTTTCGGTCCTTTGACTTAGACCTAAGTATGGGATAAGAGTCAAATTTTCAAGATCTTTTTTTATATTAGTAAAAAGAGGGGTATAATTTTTCTCCAAAATTGTTGAAAGGTCTTTATGGGCCATGCCTAAATATCTAGAGATTTCATTAGCCATTTAAATGGATAGGTCTTTCTAAAGGTCAAAGGGGGTTGCGAGAATGAGATGATTTCAGTTTGTTGCACATTGATTTTGTAGCCAGACATTGGACACATTTTTTGAGAAAAATGCATTACATTGGGTATGGAAATTTGGTCAATGGTCAAATGGTCAAATATAATAGAACATTATCTGCGTTACATGCAATTTTATGTTCCATACCATCTGTAGGAGCCATTTTATCACTATTGATCGGGGTTCATTTGGGTCACACTGGGGATTACGTTTGGGAAGTAGCTGACCTATTTTTAATGTAGCCAGCAGGTGTTTTGGTACTGGGTTACGGGAGGTCACACGGTTTTTACCGCTTTCATGGAACCGGGTGGGCGATTCTCTACTTTTCTCCAGTATTCTTCACTTGTTCCATCCATCCACTTTTCCCCTTTTTTCATATGCTTTATTTGTCTGGGAGCATCTGCTGGAAATGTTTATTTAATTAAGATTTCAATCAAAGTTGGACTATATTAGGACAATCTGGATTCTGAAGCGCGTTAGGCCGAGATGAGCCCGATGAGTGTGGTGTCATCCGCAAACTTGATCAGTTTTACAGAGTTGTGGTTGGTGGTGCAGCAGTGTGTGTACAGGGAGAAGAGCAGGGGAGAAAGTACACAGCCCTATGGAGAAACTCTGCTGATAGTCCGAGTGTCTGAAACATTCATCCCCATGCACTCACGCTTGAGATTTTGATTTGACACATTCAATTCAATTCAATTTATTTTTGTAACGCCCAAAATCACAACAGCAGTTGCCTCGAGGGGCTACAGTGGAAAAAACAGAATAAAAACACAATAAACAATGTTCATAGAGACTTGGTAATGTCCCAGCATCTCACATGGTTGGAATATGTTGGTTATCTGTTTTGTACATACACTCTATTAGTGTCTATTAGTGTATTCTTAGTTACACACACTCATCTGAGTACTAAATGTGAGAGATTGGGTTTGTGGGAAATTGGAGACATATATAGAGGTGGCAGAGGAGCATAGTGTTTGGAGAGGTATTGTATCTTTGTATCTTCTGTTTCATGATTATGTAATGTGTGTGCTTATGTGTCGTGTTCGACCGGAGAGTTTTTCAGCATTAGTAAATTAATAGGATTGAAACCAATACAATCAACTCAATGGCATCAGAAAAGTTATGAATAGCCTCCTTTAATGTGAATGGCATATTGAAGCCAATCAAACGATAAAAAACATAAAAAATAAGAAAATAAAAAATAGACATTATATATTGTTGAGATTATTACACTGTTATTACGGAAACATAACAGTTGAACTAGTGTTTTTTAATACTATGCTATTTAGTAAATTTTCCTCCCACGTCATGTCTCTTTCGCCTTCATCCTAACACATCACCATCTAAAGGAAGGGGAGTGCTGAATAGGCTGGGCCAATCATCTGAGCTATTCAATTTATCATCAATGTCATCATCATCATCATCGTTGTCATCATCGTCATCAACAATAAATATTCCCTAGTATTACATATTTGTGGCGTGGTCCTTGCTAGTGAACCAGCTCCAGGAATGACTGATGAAGATGTCAAGCCATGTGTCTGCTGCAGTGATGTGCGGTCTGGGGAGGCAGATGAGGCTCGGGCCTTACCAGTTATAGTACATTTTTTTGTGTGTATTATTTCTGTGTTTTAAATTGCCCAGAGACAGCATTGATGTAATATGCGGCCATATATTGTAGAAAAGGATTCAGTTGTAAGTCATCTGGACACTGTTTTAGAAAAACAAGACGTTTCAACTCTCATCTGAGTCATTCTCAATTTGCGGATCTAGTCTGAGAACTCAGGTATTTATCTGACTGTGAGTAAGCCCTGCCCACCGGGTGGGACCTCTTGATAATAGCCTTGTACATCCGACAATAGTCTTGTTTCCAATTTTTTTTACCTGTAATGGGATTTTTTGCAATCCTATTGGAATCTGGCTGTAGCTCCCTCATCCCTGATGAGTACCATGATTTGCATTTGAATGACCAGTGCTTATCCTGCCCCATGGCTTCAAAACACTATTGTATACAAGCGGTAAATTGAACCTTAAACCTCCCTTCCTGTTAAAAGAGGGATTCTTTTTTTTTTTGAGAAAAAGGCCTCTTTAATTCCTCTTTCAAACCATTTCTTCTCCTGCTTAGAATTGTTACCTCACTGTCTTCAAACGAGTGGTTTGTGGCTTTAAGATGAAGATGCATGGTGCTCTGTGTGTCTTTTTGTCCTGCTTTTTGGCTCTCTTAACTTTGGGCTCTTAACAATACAATCAAAAACAAATAATCCAGTTATGTTCTTTTTTATTGAAATGCAATGGCTAAATACCTAATGCCTTTTTTCTAAATTGACTAAATATTGTATGATAAAGCAGCCTACAGTAGATTACACCAGACTCTACCTCCTGCCCTGTTTGTGTGCAGTATCTTTGAAAGTCAAGGTGAACGGGGAAGAGCCAGAACTTGATCCCTGGGCTGCTGCAGAAGCCACATCCTAAGGTTCTAAATGAGGAAACATTATCTATACATAGACATTATGAGACAGTGCTGCAACCCCGGCATGCCACACGCACACACACACTTAAAATGTAAATGTACTCTATTGCTGAATTCTCACTATGCTAACGAGACTTTGAAGGCCATGTCCCCTTATTTATGCATATTCATCATCGACCCAACAGTGACCTGTAAGTAGACGTCGGAGCTATATAAAAAGGGAATGTTTTGGACATATTCAAAATGAGAATATTGAGTATCTATTACATATTATGCAAAATGTACTTTCATAAACAATAATGTGCTCAAATTGATTCATGCATATTAGATGAATCCTGTATTGTACTGCATTTGAGTCTTGAGTGCTCAGAATTGTCGTGTTTTCACCTAACCCCTTTCCACGCCTATGTCCCTGTACTCAGTTGCAAATATTTGTGAAAAAATAAAAGCCTCCGAGTGATGCATGTAGGGTTTTCAAATGTCAAGTAGCCACTTTTCATAAACAAAAACATGCAAATAACAATCAGCTTTTTGTTCTAATGAAATATCATTGCATATCAGTTTTGCAGTTTTGAATAGGAATTCAAGGGACCCATTTCTATTACCAAGCCGTTTAAGATCAATATTGATCAAATATCAAATCATAATAATGGTGTACTCGTTATATTTTTGTTCCTAAGTACCTGATAATGCATATTTTTTCTCCTTTAAAAATACCTCAAAAAGCTCAGGGAAAGTGCAATGAAAACTACACGTAGGCTTATGCCTTGCTCAGACTGCACTTTGAGCGGTGTTGGAGCGGTGTTCTTGTGGAGGATAGCCGACATGAAGCAGGAGTTCTGCGATGCTGTTACGGTCACAAGCTTTGATCACCACGCTCGCGAGACCATGTGCTCACGTGGTACCTAATCATAAATTGGTGTTTTCCCACTGTAAGAACCTTTTTCAGTTCCTGGTACTTTTTTTTGTTCCAGTTCCAATTTGATGCACATTCGCACAAAGTAGAAACTAGGGATAGGGACCACAATTTGGGGACTGTTGAAATAAAAGGTAACAACCATTTTGGTATAACAAGTACATTTACAATATAAACTTTATGTTTCATTCATTTTCTGACTTAGACAACGTGTACTGCAAAAAAGTACTGTAAATTGAACACAAAAATGTAATTTGTGCTTATGCTTCAGTGTTTTATGTGCAGATTTACAGTGCTCAAAGGAGTACAATTAAAGATTTTTAAAAAATACTTGTACACCTACCTATATTGAATATTAAATGTTCTAATGTTATACTAAATTACACCCACTTTCAGCCTCTGTTACTGTGTGAGCATGTATATGGGGGACTGGGTGGTTCCTCTGACTAAGTACGGACTGGGGATAATATTTGGACTTGTTATGTGTGAAAATGCCTTACATGGTGAAAAGACCTATGGCAGGCTGTGGTATCTCCGCTGGCACATTTGTACTGCGCGGTTTGGAGTATGAGCCAGCTATCGTTACTTTTAATCACACAGAATGCCTGCAGTAACTGCACCAGAACTGCGTATAGGTTGAGGGATTATGTAGTCAGAACTACAATGGTGGGTTGTATTAAGCTTCATGTGTGAGCCTGGTGTATGGGTATGGACCAGCCATACCTCCGACCCAGCGTCCAACACCTGCCCTCCTCCTCGTGTCAACTACCACCAAGGCACCAGGCACACGCACTCCCTGAACCAGCCCTGTCTCTCCTCTGACACCTGCACTCTTCCTCCTGTCGTCCAGCACTACCACACTGAGGCTCCAGGCACACACACTCCAGGCATCAGCCCTTCGGTCTTCACTTATGCTGCACCTCAGCTCTTTCTTCTGTGGGAAAAGGGATTTATAATTACAAGACAACTGCACAAGTAAGTCACTCTGTAATTCATATTGGTTTAGTATTGTCTTATTGTATGAAATTGTATATTCATTAAATGTTGTGTATTTATTAGTTTGTTTTTACATAACTGTGTGTTTTCATACGCCATAATAACTTAAAAGAGAAAGATACACATGCTACTCCTGAATGAAGTAGTAGAACTACTGAGAAAGTATTTACATTTATATGTTTGGGCAATTGGTGCAACAAATAAAAAATGAATAATAATAGTTTCACTTTTTATTGTGCTGTAAGTAATAGTCTATCCAAATACTTTTTCACTCACTCTCAGTAATAATTTGTGTCACAAATTTTTGCTTCTACTTGTTTTGAGTAATATTATTTTAATGTACTGTACTTAGACATATTTTGGCTACTCTACCCATCTCCTAATAATCTAAGAAAATTGTGTTTTTTGTTTTTGTTTGTATCACAATACAACATATATTTAATAGTAGTACTAATATTTGGTGTTTCCAATGTGTCTAGTGACAGTAGGGTCAATGACTGTCTGGGTGAGAGCGAGGGCCTGTGTCCTGTCACGCTGACTCAGCTCCCAATGCTCCATACTTGTGAAGTCTGTAGAAAGACAAATCACAAAACATTGCGCATTGGAGTAACCACCTTTGAACTTGCGATGGATTGTGCGGTGTCTGACCATGACCTTGCAGGTGTTTGACATACAGGTGACAGCAGAGGTCCATGGTGCACCCGTTCTTCTTCTTCCTCGCACCCTCCATCAGCAGCTTTGGCGACACAGCGGCTTCATATCCTGTGTTCAGACGTTGTGCCATGCAAGCAGAAATGGGAGAAGTCACTTGACACCGAGAGCCATGCGGTGTCTATAAGCACATTACAGCCTCCAAAACATCTGATAAATTTTAGTTGTGAACACTTTGCACAGTGTATTTTCCCTGTTCACTTTGTTAGGCTGTACTGTACTGGAAAGAAGGGATTTTAAGTCTTATGTTTTTCTGTCTTCTGATTTTTATGAGAATATGAGGATATTTTTTATGAGAACTTTGTGGAAAATATATATCATAGTTTTGGGTCAGTCAAGTGGGAGTTTGTGAAAAAAAAAACATTTAATCAAAGTTTGAAATTACAGGAAGTAGTGTTAAATCCTAAAACTATCGATCTGAATAAGTTTAATTCCATAATATGCTGCAATTTACAGCAGTGTACACATTTTAAACTTAATTGTATGTATTTATTTATTTAAGAAACCCATAAATAAGTGTGAAAGCGGAACAATAGTTGAAAATTAGGCTATGTTCCAGTCATCCTCAAAGCTCAACTCTTCCGAGTTTCGACTTGTAAATTTTCTTGTTTTTACCTTCACTCGCTCTCTACTGTCCACTCGCTGTGTGTGAACTTGCCCCTGTCCTGCTCTGAGCTTCTGCAGTTATAAATGCACAGTTCTGCTAATGTTGCTAACGTCTACACAGAGCTAATGTACACAAAAGCAAAATTCCCTCTCAAACATTGTTTTATAAACTATAAATGTTTGGGTCAATACATTTACTTAAAATTACCCACATTTTGCAGGATTTGAGCAACTTAATTGTTTTCATTACTTGATTGAGGCATTACAATAATATACTGGTAACAATTATTTTTTCAACCTGACACATGGAACACAAAAACTGTGAGGTCCGAGTTCCAACCTCCAACGATGACTGTAATGCAGCATTAGCCCGAGGCTACAGGCCCGTGTTTACAGCATGAGTATCACGTAAGCCTTGTTCATTGACATGTGCTGATCCCGACCAAATAAACAAATAATAATAATTAAATCATGAAACTATAGTCAAGCTTGATGCAAATCTGGCAAATTACTCAAAATGAGAAATGACAGCCCTTACTGTGAGTGGACTGTATATCCATAAACCTGATTTATGTTCCTCCTTCATGCCAATCTATCTCTATGGAGAATGTTCAGAGGTATGGTTTGATTTTTTTATTTCCATGGAATCATGCATAATGTTGCTTCAAATCTAATCATGTTTAGAAATGTGTAGTCTAACCTGTCATATGCCCCTTTCATGAATGGATTCGATTGCATCTTCAAAATCGCAATTTGAATGGACACAATTAGCAAATCACAAGGCTGTAAATTTAGTACCATAATTTCCTCCTCAAACAAATAACACAAAATAATAATATAATTCTGCACTTTGGATCCACACAAACTGGAGTAATAAAATAATATGATTATTAAAATACACATCGCAAATCTAATCTAATCACAAGCACAATTTGATATTTTCCTCAAATTGTTAAGCCACTCATATGTTGAAGATGTTTCTGGGTTGTCTGTCTAGGATTGAAAATGACCGGAAAGCTGCAAACCACCAGCAGTGCCCCTGCTTCCCTCACGCTCTCGTTCAACAAAACCACAGTAACCAACCACACGTATTCCGGAGGACACAGTATCAAAAAGTTCATGAATGAAGTACACAGTGCACACTGTAAGTATTGATCTTCTTAAAGACCTATGAAGGTTTGTACAGAATAATGTACAGAATGGAGATAAAAGTGAAGTGGAACATTATGCAATTTCACTGGAGAAACTGGGATTAACCTCAGAATATCACAAAATATGAAACATCAAGGTGGTTTTGTCAAAGTAAAAGCACTCAGACACATGTGAGTGATATCAGAGCCTGGTTTAAACACTTTTTGTATTTTACATGATTTGTTTCTTTAATAGGCTATGGTGACAGCATTTTTGATGAAGGCAAATATTGGACAAACCCTTACAGAAATGTTTGCATACTTTTGTGACACTCAAATACACATTTAAGGCTATAAAATAATGTTTTTTCCACTTTTGAAATAGAAAACCAGATTTAAAAAAAAAAGTTTATTTTTTAATGTAATGTTTAAAACCATTGACAATTAGATTCATTTTTGAAAATATATTATTGTCTGTCTACATAAACTTCCCTCCATTCGTCTCCATTCTGGAATTTTGAACATTCTGATAAAGCAATTTGAAGGGTCCATTACAGTATATGTATCCATCTTGTATGTCAGTTCTAAAAGTCAGCTCTTTACTAGATACAGAAAGGTTTATGATGAGTGATGATGTGTGTGATGATACAATTACAAAACAATATTTGATTGACTGGTTATATTTCAAAATGGCAAAAACACAGATGCAGTTACTTCTAAAAACAAATATTAGGGAAAAAAGAAGTAACATATTTTAAGACATTTAAACACAAAGGTGACTAGTGAGTAAAAGTAAATGTTGATAGGAACATTCACTAAGTTTAGAATAAATTGTACTTCTAAACAGTACTTCTATCAGACTATACATATTGCTTGTACTATAATATGAGTTGTTTTTTGTTTGCTTGTTTTTTAAATAGCAATTGCAATCATTACAATAACTGAGATTTTCCTCGTACACAATTTCCCCTCTTTAAGACAGTTTCCCTAAATATGCTTAGCTAGGTACTCCTGGTTAATGTTGCTACAACAAAGTGGAATATTGTGACTAATTGCCCATAATTGTTATTTATTTAAATAACTGTCAACAGGACAGAAGAAGACTATACATTTTATCCTTTCACTAGAGCTGGGAGATATATATAAAAATGGAAATATTGCAATTGTTGTTTTGGAGATTATATGAAAAAATGATTGCTGACTACTAGTCGACAAAGTGTTAGCCAGGCAGCTCTGCTTTTGGTCAGGATGACGTTCTCCAAAAGTTGCCATACGGTCATCGACTGTCTTTGACAAGTGTCTCATGCAGCGACATTGAGGGATGGGTCAAATGCAGAGTATAAACCTCTCTACAAGCACAGCTCTACAGATTCATATGGTTTTGCGTGAGAACATCTGAAAACTGGACAAGACCACTGTGGCTTCCAGCAAAATTAGACATTTTACAGAGCCTTTCCGCATCGAGGTCAGTGTAACAGGATGCATTGATTTTAAGCCCTTTCTATGTTTTGTGGGTCCAGAACCGCACCAGGACTGTCGTAATTTTTTTTAGTTAAAACAAAACAGGCAGTTTAAATAAAAATGACCCGGAAAATTACTTGTTTCTACCAAAAATCAGCTATATTCTTTAGCATGATCCACATTTGATAATTTAATAGTTCTCAAAATCTGTGTGAATTACTTTTTATACTTTTTAGTCTTAAAATAACATTTTAAAGGTGTACTTGTAATACTTTGACTTTACTTTGACTTATTTTTTCTGCTCCTGTGTGTGTGCTTTTACTGAAGTTACAAAACCTAGAGCACATTACTTTACTTTACTACTTCACCAATATTAGTTCTGTGATGACCCTAACGTGATGTATCTTATGAAATGAACATGTCAGCATTGTTTGTCTTTGCAGTGTCTTCCCTGGAGACCACCGCTCTGTGCTTTGTGACTTTGTGCACCATCCTGGCCTGCTGTCTGTGCGTGTGGAAAAAATGCCTCAAAAAGAAAAACAAGGACAAAGACAAGGACAAGAGGACAGGGAAAGAGAAGGGCAACGATGGCTGTGACACTGAAATGATGTCTGGTTTTAAAGAGGTAACTACGCACACACCGCTCTGCCCATGCATCAGCACTGACATCCAGGTCACCTACTGTGGATGTGTCAGAGGAGCAGGACTGAAGCTTTGGACCGTCCCTCACAGTGGTACGAGCTGGGAGGAGGTCTGATGTGTACTCTTTACGGTGGTCAACTCCTTCAAGGTGTGATAAATCTAAAAACCCTACACAACATTAACAGTAGGGCTGCAAGATATATCTCAATTAAACCGAAATCGCAATTTGAATAATCTCAATTAGCAAATCGCAATAACTGCAATTATTTAGCAAGCATAATTTCCTTTCCAAAGCGCTAAGTATCATGTCTTATTATGTAAAAAACAACAATTGCAAAAGTTAGACCTGTACAAAAATGATCTGAGGACAGATCAGATCTCGCAAGATGAAATAAAAATTAAGATTCGAGCAGAGGGCACACGAGTGAAATTCTCTCTTGAGATTTGTTTTAATAGTTTATAGTTTTATAGTCGCCTCGGACAAGCATACAAAAAACATTTAGAACTGGTTTATTACATTTCTTAGTAAAGCCGTAGTTAAAATAGCAGTGCTACAATTCAAGGAAAAATATATATCTACAATTAAATACATAAAAAATTGGGAGGCCAAAATTGTGAACTGAACTAGACCATGTCTCATTCTCATTGACCTTATCTCGTATCCCACCCCTAAATCCTACTATCAAAATATAAATCGCAAATTTAATTGTAATTGCACTGTTTGATGCATTCTGCCCATATTCTGGATTAATGAGGGGTCATTCATCCATCATTCTCTTCACCTGCTCATTATTGACTGAATTCAATCACACAGAAATATACGGCGCTAAGGTGGTTTCAGAGGGATGCCATATTGTTGACAAAATAATTTGGAAATTATTGTTGTAAGGTAATACGAGATTGGAATATCAAATATATCTGTAAAAAGAAAACTAACAAACGATGCAGAGAGAGTTCAAAATAAATAATTAAACTGAACCTTGCAGAGGTTGCACTTTTTGTGCAAAACTTTACTGAACTTTTCTTCTATAAACATTAAAGCTGCAGAAATTAATCAATTATCTGTGACCAGTCGACTATAAAAAATAATAATCATATTTTGAATCTGTAACTGGAATATACACACATATTCTTTGTTACTATATTTCAAACTTTATTTGGTTAAAAATGTATTTAAAAAGTCTCAATACAGTGTACAACAGAAATAATTGTTTGATTGTTGAAATAATCAACTAATACGAACAGTGTGCTACTGTGCTACTACGCCATAGAACAGGGGTGTCAAACTCATTTTGGGCCAGGGGCCGCTTTTCGACGCTCAGGCTGGGTCGCGGGCCGAACATAATGTAAAAAATAAAACTATAAAAAATATAACAAATGTTATATAGCTTAGTAATAGTTATATGTGGACACTGTTGCAAATGCAGCAGGTCCATATTCATGCAGCATGGACGTGTGTATCTGACAGACATGTTAATATTGCTGCACTAACTCAATATGAGCTCACTATTTTTACAGTTTAAGCTTATTTTAGTGACAAATTATTCATGTGGTGAATCAAATGAGAGCTCAAAGCAGCTTCACTCTGTCATGTTCAGACTTTATTACACTCTGACCTGTGTTTTTACCTGTGGCTCATGATCTGCCCAGGTTTTGCACTGGTTTGGATGTTTTCCTCACAGAGTTGTTTCAGCAAAGAAGTTTGTTTTCTTGTTGTTAGCTTCACATTAGCTGACCGGCTTTGGAGCACAGCTCTAACGTCACAAAAACCCGCCCCTTTTCTTTATTCCCCGTGTTTCCCACGATTCTGCCCTGGAGCAGAGCGCACACGTGTGAAGCGGGTCGCCTACAGGTCATCGCTGCCGGTGTGTGTTCGATTTTAAACCTGCTGCGATGAGTGTCGCTGGTCGCTGTCGTTTGTCGCCTCACGTTGTGTAGAGCCCAACAGCCCTCGCACACACTGCAGCGCAGAGCAGCGCGGGGGAGTGGCCGCGGCTGCAAAGGATTGTTTGGGAATTGTAGTTCTAGCGATAAAAACGCGATATATCTATTGGAAATGAATAATTATAAACTAGAAATGTTCGGTGGGCCAGATGAAAACGTCTGGCGGGCCACATCTGGCCCGCGGGCCGTGCGTTTGACACATGTGCCATAGAACAACCTCTAATGCGCGCTCTATTTTCTTCTTATGTTTACGTGGACAGAAAGCAAATGAGGATCGCAACAAGGAAGCAGAGCTGTCTGAAGAGGAGCCTAAAGAAGAGGAGAAGCTGGGCCGCCTGCAGTTTTCCCTCGATTACAACTTCACAGACAACACTGTGAGATCACTTTATATCATCAATATTGATGCCAGCTAATCTCCCTTCTTCCCCTTGCTCTTTTAGCTGGTGGTGGGCGTCTTACAGGCATCAGAGCTTCCTGCGATGGATGTGGGAGGTAGTTCCGATCCCTATGTCAAAGTTTACCTCCTGCCGGACAAGAAAAAGAAGTTTGAAACCAAAGTTCACCGGAAAACTTTAGAGCCCACTTTCAATGAGACGTTCACATTTAAGGTAAGAGTAGCAGCTTTGGCATAGTGGTCAGTGCCAAATGTGCTGTTAATGTTTCTTTATGAATGTGCTTTATACACAAGTTATATTTGGATACTATTCCAGAAACAGTAACACTTGACGTGCAAAAAGACTGAAGCGTAGGTTTTTTAAGCCTACACTTTATTTTTTGCCATCATAATACAAGTGTGAAACCATTTGTAATTTGTTGAAAGCAAAAGAAAACCGTATAATTATACAATACTTACAAAAACACACATATATATATATTATATATATATAATTTGAACACCTACATATTGGCCTTTCTTATGTGTGAAATCATGTTATCATCCATAGTGTTACTCCAAGTGTTCTTTTTGCCTGCTCAGGTCCCTTACAGTGAGCTGGGTGGCAAGACTCTAGTGATGACGGTGTATGACTTTGACCGATTCTCCAAACACGACGCCATCGGCGATATAAAGATCCCTATGAGCAGCATCGACTTCAGCCAGTCGCTGCAGGAGTGGAGAGACCTTCAAAAGGCAGAGAAAGAAGAGGTAGGCCACGAAAACAAAAACAGAAATGTCAAAAGGAAATGTTGTGTCTGATCCCAGCTTAATCGAAATGGCAATTTGAATGGCCACAATTAGTCAATCTGAGAAATGATTTCAGTAATAAAGCATTCTCATTTTGATATGAAGATGACCTAGTAGTAGTATTAGTCTATTTCTTTAGCCATTCAGACATACTCAGACTTAAGGATTTATTACAGATTATTTTTTATTTTTTTTCCTAGAGTTGCAGTGACTGAAGTAGTTTAGGCTGAAGTGAAGGATTTATTGGTGCCCAACCTTATTAACAGCAAAACATGTGGCTAACAACAGTAATCATGAAGCAGTGGAATGAAAAATGAGTGAACAGTATTAACTCTTACAGGTAACATTTTAGAGAAGATATTTCACAAATGTAAACCATTGCTTACAACGATACCCAAATCATATTGTTACAGTTTTCCACTGAACATGCCATTACCCTTAAATACCACCATGAATTTATTTTTTACATTATGTCTCTCACGCTTGATGAAAATTACAAACCTCTCTTATCTTTTTAAATGGGTGAACTTGCAAATTTTTAAGTTGCCCAATACTTATTGGCCCCACTGTATGTATGTATGTGTATTTATATATATATATATATATATATATATATATATATATATATATATATATATATATATATATATATATATATATATATATATATATATATATATATATATATATATATATATATATATAAGGGAATTTTATTCCCTTCTCACCCTCCGCGGGTGGTCTCATCACTTTTTCTAAGCTCAGGTCCTGGGAGCTTGAGGGTTCTGCGCAGTATCTTTGCTGTTCCTCGCACTGCATTTGTCTGGACTGAGATGTCTGATGTTTTTCCAGGGATCTGTTGTAGCCACTCTCCCAGTTTGGGGTCACTGGGGCACCACTTTCGCCTTCACCTTCCACGCCTTCTCCAGCTCTTCTCTGAGCCCTTGGTATTTTTCCAGTTTCTCGTGTTCCTTTTTCCTGATGTTGCCATCACTGGTATCGCCACGTCAACCACAACGGCTTTCCTG